>JAHDVE020008932.1:0-167395 GCA_022606495.2 Halesus radiatus | reverse complement strand
ATAAATCGATGTATGTGTATTTTGGGGGTATCCATGTGCTCAAAGTAAGCTCAATTTTTCCTTACTTGTGGAGAAAATGATCAAACATTTTCATATTTGTAAATTATCAGTTTCGTTGGCCTGTCTAGGTATAATATTCGAAAGATCTTAAGTAAACGTTCTACATCAGTTTTCTTTAAAACCGGTAAGAATCAAAATATGTGGGATTAAGTGTTGATTTATCAAAATCCATACAATTAGATCAGTTACTCTTGTTTGGTCCGGTAAGACACATCGTTGTACAAAAAATACCGTTTTTAATCACTTGAAATTTCCACTGATTATTTATAGCATAAAGACGGTAGATCCTTCACATATAAATAATTCAAGCGAAGTTGATAGATTTGATAGTGATCTGCATATTAATATATCTTACCTTCGAGCAGGATGAGGCGCTCGACATCCCCTCGGAGTTGACGGGCAAGGAGTTCCCGGCCACCCTCGAGCTGCCCCCCCCGGTCAGCCCTCTGGAGCACCCCTACTGCTTCAGCCAGGGCCGCCACGCGGGCAGCTTCTACCTCAAACTTGGGGCCGCTGGTAAAGTGGACACTAATTTAACTAGTCTTAATTGCATTACGACCTTGCGTTTGGGAAGCGACAACTCGCCTGATGTGACGTTTATCCCAAGGTAGCTAGCTACCTGCCAGTGGCATGCACAAAGTTTTTAATCAGGGTGGGCAGTAGGAAATATAGCGAAATAATTGATACAAATTATTTAGAATTGTGCTTCCACAATGTTATTGATGAATTTGTTTGCGAGACAAATTAAATATCTAGTTGTATTTCGTGAAGGCTACCTATGCTATCTATTCAACTGCTGTGTTGTGTTTTCCACCTGTGTTACTATTGTAATTTTAATTTCATAACAAAATAATATGTAAAAGCCGGTATACGAGTATATAGGGCGTATACATAACAATAAATAAATATTATGAAATTTCTATTATATTGTTACGGTATATAAATGTATCTACGTAATGTAATAAATAAAACAAAATGTCATCAAACCTTAAAAAATATACATAGCTCTACAAACTAAACACAAAAACAGAAGTAAAGCAAATCATTCGAAATATATTGAATCTGTGAATCTGTGCCATACTCGAACGCTTTCATTGTGCACAAATTTCAATTAAAATGCCAACAAAAAAATAATGCATATTCGTAAAAAGCATTTACTTTTGGCTTGACATAATTATAATATGAACACACAAATTTGTTTTCAAGTGAGTTGATTGTTGAGAATATTAAAAAAAAACCATTTATAGGAACTTTTTATGCTGTCCATTGATTGATCGTGGACAAGATTTCAATTTTTTTATATTGTCCTGACAAAGGAATGGTACTTACGAAACCGGTCGATCAATATAATAAATTGAAGTGGTTTAGAACAAATTTATGTATTTATACTATATACAAGTATATATCTCCTATACCTCTTTCTGGAAAACATATTGACCCAACCTCACCTCTCCTGACTTGACCTTATTTAACATATCATAACACAGCCTAGCTTTATATTGAAAAATGCTGATTTAGTTTGACAAGTAGGAAAGTGCTTCGTACTTACCTTCATTTATATTTAATGTTGAATAATAATAAGAATAATAATAATAACAATAATAACAATGATGATGATAACGGTGATGATGATGATGATGATGATAATAATAATAATAATAATAATATCTTTATTTAAAACCTTTACAAAATTAACCGAATTCAGAAAAAGTATTAAGATATGGATTATGGACACTAATATAGATATGATGTTGCAAACGAACAGAGTTTACGGTCACGGTATGTTTTCTCCTAGATTTTAGAATTTTTATTCATTTATTGCATTATAATGTTCCTCCAGTAATATTTTAACATGATTACGATTACTTAAAAAAATTATCAAACTTGCAAAAAACTTGACCTAATTTATTATCCATAAATAAAACCATGTACAATGTGACCCTAGAACGGGGTACCCCAGTAAGGTCACATTTTTTTCGACTTGTGTAAAACATTATGAAATATTTAAAAAAAAAACAAAGTTTTACAATAACTTAAATACATGTATAATGAATATACACTTATATTAGGATATGCTCCGTAAATGGTTAAATCAATAACTTTGAATTTGGGTGAGTGCACCGGTAAATGCCCTTTCATTATTTTTAATCCAATTTTTTACATTGTGAGTGTTTAGTCTTTTTCATAGTATTTACATTTGTTTGTATAAAGATGAATAAGGATTGTTTAAACGTACATTTGTCGAACGTCAAATACTCTCATTATATTGATTGGTTTTATTTTCAGTTTTCTGCCTGGGTCATTTGGTACACTCGGCTCTTTTACTAAGCGTCCAAGCAGTGTACCTTCAATCAGACACTAATTGTGGTAACGTTGTGATTTTGATTCTGGACATACTCTACCCCAGCTATTCCTTCTGTCAACTCTTCTTCATCTTCAAATACTCAAACGTGATTATTCTACGTAACAAGGTGAGTTCCTTATCCGAATCCTGCGAGAGATCCATTTTAACCTTCGTTTCTTGTACATACGTTGTTCATGAGATAGATGGAAGGTTTACGATAGACAAATCAGCGGTGAGCCCTAGTATATATTGTAGGTTTAATTTATAATCATACTAGCTGATGTGTACCCGCCCTTGCTCGGGATTTTAATTTTTTTTTTTATAAAGTTGTGAAGTTGTGAATTCTTGCTTGTCATAATTGATTTGATAGCAATAGTAATGCCTTGTGACGACTATTACTATCTCTAAACAAAGAAACATTCATTTGATAGTTTCACTTCAATCCAAAAATTTATTTTTAAAATATATCTAAATAATAAAGTTCTTAAGTAGGTATCTACTTGTGGTTTCCATTATGACAATATTTTACCCAAACAAACCTTCTCCTTTTGAATATGCAATCTATGGATAACCAGAGTGGTATATCTATGGGCTAACTTCATTACAACATTACGGATTCATTGTTTTTCATACCAATTTTAAAACGTTAAAGCAACAGCTTTACATATTGGATTTCATTCAAACTCGCTGAACCTTCCCGGCACTAATAAGAGAAAACTGTGCTATTTTCAGCGAAACCGGTCTAGTAATTTTTGAGAAAATCGAGGACAGACATACAGACAAACACTATTTTTTACATATACAGATAAATATGTGTTATTTATTAGTTTATACTTTTTTAGGAGGTGGGACGTTTTGCTTTAATGCATTGCATCGCCAGCAGCATCTGCTTTTGGATTTGGACCATCATCAGAGAAACAATGGACTCACTTGCAATGTATGTGAAGAAAAGGGTTGAAACACAGGATAATCGCAGTTTTCACGGTAAATATAAAACCTTAATTAATTACGCTGTTCTTTCCCAACAATGACATCTACTCCATATGCACTGTATTCTAAAAAAAGTAATATCTGGGTGAAATCTTTACCTCGTTTTGCTTTACCGTGAATTATTTGAAAAAATTTTGATAAATTTTTTTATTTATTTTTTATTGAATAATATTAATTACATACAATGGGATCCTGTACCCGCTAAGCCACTGCAAACGGCTTCTCAGCAGGAGTTTAGTTCCACAATATATTGTAATATAATACAAAAATAAATAAAAATCATCGTACAAATGTAGAGCAATAATAGAACAATATAGGTCCATGCATGTTGTGATCAATGTACAGAAATTGGAAAAAATATGAAATCACCATAACAGTTTTAAATAAAAAATTAAGTTTCTCAGAATTAAAAAAAAAACAATTAAAAAATTAAAGGTGGCTGATATAGCCACTTTTGTGATCTTATACGGACGACTTAATTGATAAGTCGTCACAATGTGGATTAACAGCAGTTTGAAAATGGTCTTGAAACAGCTCTCATAATAATAAAAACTAAAAATACTTGCAGAACTTAATGAAAATATATATTTTTTTTAAATTACAATTTTGTTTTAGAGATACTACGGTCCAATTACATAATATAGATTTAAATAATTTTATAAAAATACCAAAATATCATCGAGTATTAAACAATTGGAAAATTTAAAAAAAAAAAAAAAAACATTAGTACAGTTTTGTTACAGTTAGGATATATTATTAGATCAGGTTAAGTTTTCCAAATAATACGTAGATAATTAGGCACTTAGTTACCAGTGGCGTGCAATTCATAAAGGATAAAAGCTGCGTCAGCCCTTAAAAAAACGAATCATAAATAATCGCATTATATACAAATGTGTAGGTAAGTAAGTTGTACGTTGACTTATTTGGTTGCACATAACAATCAGCAAACTATGATAATTATGTGGAGTTTGGAAAATGGAGACGAGTCAACTTCACAGGGAAGCCGATTTTGCATTCAAATACTTTTGTCAGATCTGAGAATTGAAATGATGAACGTATTTTTTTAACCACTTATTTGCAGCGTTTCCCGACCCTCAGAATCCAACGATTATTGAATTTGTCTATATTTTCCCTGTCAATAGTTTTAGATAAATATTTTGGTAAACAGAGACAACAGGCGGTCCGTTTGATAGATTCGCCTATCTTAACAAATGGGTTGCAATCTTTGGAGCACAGACGTCGGGTGGGAATGCTGTCCTTGTTCTACCGGTATTTTAATGGAAGATGCTCCGAGGAACTAGCGTCATTGATCCCTTCGGCACCGGTGCATAGTCGGGAAACACGCCAAACGCGCCCAACATTTGCACACGGTTGACATTTGTCACATGAGAACGGGTCGCTTCTACGACTCGTTCTTGTGTTCAACAACTCGGCTGTGGAATGATCTGCCGGCCTCTGTGTTTCCTCCATCCTATAACATGGGTCTCTTCAAGACCCAAGTTCACTCCTTCCTATCCTCTAAAATATCCTCCACACAGCATCCCCAAAGATGATATAGGCCTTGAGGGAAATTGTTTCCTCCTTGGTCTCCTGTGTGGAGTTACTGTAAAAAAAAAAAAAAAACTTTAATTATATTCAAGTGTCTGTTAAAATTAAAACATACAACTCATCTCTATATTTCAACACATTTTTTTTCTAGGGAGTCGGCTCTCTTAGAAAAAAGAATTATGATTCGTTTTTCATACTTAACTCCATATCGCATTTTCAATGACTCATCTCCCTTTTCCAAAACACCGTACAATTATAACAGCTATTTTAAAATATTTATTGCACAGTTCCTAACCGATCTTTAAAAACTACACACAGCCTACCTTTTGCTACAGAGCAATGCTCGCCACTGCTAGTTACAACGTATTCTAGACTGTCCAAATTGATTTTTAATAATGAATTATAGCCTTTTAGTTTACAAAATGATTTCGACTAAAACGTAATTCTTCTTCTGGTATACTCTCCTATCGGATGTTGACTATCATCAGTATAATCTGCACTCTAAAGGCTGCAGGCTGGAACAACACTGCGGAATATAACCTAAACGCCCTCTCTTTTCGTTTTCTTGATTTGTCCCTTATTCCAGAGGGTCTCTGGTCCAACTGGTCCAAGATGCCATACAAACAGTCCGAGCCCGTAGCCCTGCCGCTGACCTCGTACCGCATGCCCGGCGCGCTTCACCTGAGGAGCGCCTTCAAAATCACGCCCATCCGAGACAACTGCTCGACCGAGGTGGGCCTCGATTCCATCTTCAATGACCTGGCGCCGCACTTGTATCCCTTCACCATTGAGTACAGCATTTTGATCGGTGATGATTCGATTTTTTTTAAATTTTGATTTGAGGAAATGAGATTTTTGAGAGGAGATGCAAGAGTCACAAAAATAAGCTTGATTGTATGGGCGTAGCTAAACATTGAACCATTGCTGCAGCTATTCTTCATAGAAATATCGCAACTGAGGTGGCTTGGGAACGTATTAAGAATGCCAAAAAGTCGAATTCCGCGGAAAATCGTAAGTGCTTTTCCAGAGGAAAGACGTCCAGTGAGCCACCCCAGACACGAGTTGAAGAAGCAACTCCAAAGGCTATGTGAGGAGAGGCTGGACCTACTATGGACGGATGCTGTTGACGTAGCCCGGGACAGGAACGCCTGGAGGCGCCTTGTCGATTCGATAAATCCCCGACCCAAGTAGTACAAGGGGAAGAGGATAAATGTTGTGTGTATGTATGAATGAATGATTTGTTTCTAAAGTAACTAAATTAAAATATTTTAATATTTTAAAGTATTTTATCTTAGAACAGATCACCCAGTGAAACGTTTAGTCAGCGTTTTTTTTTCGCGTAAACTTAACTTGTTATAATTTGTGTACATATGTTTAATGATTTATTATTAATCATTGAAGAAGACAATATTAACACATCCCAAATGAACCATGAAACCGAAAAAACAACAGAAATTAAAAAGATTTCAGTCGCATCTGGGACTCGAAGCCAGGACCTCTACCTATCCGGGGTAACCGCTTAACCAACTTAGCTAATGAGACCAGTACAATTTACGCCATTTACACCGATATCATACTTCATGTTCAAGACTTGTTAATATTATCCTCCATTTTTATATAAATCCCATATTATTGCTGCTCAATCCCATATATTGGCTGCTATCCTTACGATGATTGCAAAAGTTTCATCCTGAACTCAATTGCAATCGGAGTCTCTTCTATTGTTTTTTCGGTTTCATGGTTCATTTGGGATGTGTTAATATTATCTTCTTCAATGATTAAATATTACAATGAGGTTTACAAACTTCAATAAGTTATAAAAAATAAATTGAATATTATTAATCAGTTTAAGAAACGTAACGCCATAATTAATGTAATTAAATTGGAGTACATATATCATCTAGCTAAGACCAGCCAGTATCGATTTTAAACTGTTTTTCTTTTTAGTTGGCATCTTCTTCATCCTTTGGCAAAATATTGGCAACTGTGCAAAAGAGGACTCCGCAAATCCTTCACCAGAATGCCATGACAGAGAAGAGTGGGCAAGCGAAGGATCATGGGAGAATGACACGTCCTGCAAGTGAGTAATACATCATATTTATTACCATTATAAATACCTGCGCGTATATTTTAGGTATAAAAACTACCTCGTAAGCAATACTTCAATTTTATAATATAGCTTTGTTCCTTACATTATAAAGAATAACCATTTGTCTTGAAATTCTCCATGTATTAACTCCAGAAGTAGATAAATTCAAGTATTAATTTGACAAGCACGATTATTGTAAGATCAAAATAACTTAAAGTTTTAAGAACGCTAGCGAATGACACGAATGTGTCAAAACCGGTAGCATAGTAATAAAATTAAGTAACAAATGTACAGAGTTGATAAAACTCTTCAAACAAAATGTCTAGAAATTTTTACAAAGTTAATGCCCAAGAAATTCTAAAAATTCAAAAAAATCTATTGATCTTTAGGCTTCCGACAGCAGTGGAAGAGAATGGCCTCGTAAGCAACCTGGTGATCCACGTGGACTGCCACTCTTCAAACAAAGGACTCTTCGGCGGCATCCTGATCATCGTTCTCACATTGGCTAGTATCATTATGTGCTTCATTACTGTAAATAGCGGGTAAGTTGTAATATCTATGCGGTATTATATTAATTAATTTGTGTAAAGCCGCTCACTGACGGTCCGGTGAGGAATCGACATAAACCGGGGGAGTGAACCAAAAATGCGTGTATGTGATGCCTCGCTGCACGAACTCGCACACCGGTATGCAGATGTCAGTATATTTTTAGCCATTAAACTATCGGTATTAGAGATTTCCGTTTTAACGTCCTGTATTTTGCATACCGTCGAGTGAGTCAAGTGATGATGAGATTGTGGAATTTCACATTTATTTACAATATTTTTTGATATTATTCATGTGCCTAATTATTAAAGGATATTAAAGAATATTAAAGGCGATTTTCAACTAAAAGGAATGTTGTTATTAAAAAAAGTAACTTAGATAATTTCGATGGTGATGTGATAATATCGAGAAGCTACTAAAACCTCGTACCGCTTACTGTATACTAGAAGTACGTCGCACCCGTCCTTCCCCAGCGTTGGCATAAATACATTATAATCGCCAATAGAAATATATGGTTTAGAATATTTTTTAAATAGTTTTAAGCCACTTTATTTTGTTTATATTTACGCATTACCAGAAAATGCAGATGATTCTTTTTAGATTTTGATATCGCCTATTGGACACGTGATGTCTCTCTTCAACATGTTGTGTCAGTTCATTTCTATAACCAACCCCAATCAGATTCTGATCCTTCACATGTATCTGTGATTCCAGTGAATTCATCGAAATTGGAGTTCTGGTGATTGACATAACTGAAATAACCCTTCACGTGATCATGCTCATCGCCGTGCTGCTAGCTTACTCTCAGATAAAGAAGTTGGATATCAACCCGCATCCCGTATCTCTACTAGACGACCTCTTGCTCTTTATCTGCATCCCGGCCTTCTTCATGGAAGTTCTCTTCACATTTATACCGGCTGTAGTCTATGGAAATTTCCTGCAATTCATCATTGTTTCTATCATCGTGAGTATCATTAATGTTAAATATATTAATTAAGTTAATAAAACAATCCTCAATATGTCTAAAATTTACCCTGGTAAGTTTCATTTATTCCATTTGTACAAATATTTATATCGTCAGAGATTTTTAATCTAATTCATTACAATTGTATCGTTTACGTAGTGTATATGCAATGTCAAAAACCCTATAAATGCGTTTTCTATTTATATAAAAATCAATAAAAGTTTGTTTGTTTGTCTTCGATTTTCTCAAAAATTACTGGACCGGTTTCGCTAAAAATAGCACAGTTTGTTCTAATTAGTGCCGGAAAGGTTTAGCAAGTAGTTTAAATGAAATCCAATATGTAAAACTGTCGCTATAACGTTTTAAAATTAGTATAAAAAAACAGTGAACCCGCCATGTTTTATTTAGGTTATCCCATAGATGTGACACTCTGGTTAGCTACAGATTGAATATTCAAAAGTAGAAAGTTTTTTTGGGTATAATATTTCCAAAGTTTCACGAGTAGGTACTTACTTAAAAACTTCATGATTTAGATATTTTTTGAAAAATAAACATTTGGAATGAAATAAAATATTCAAATGAATGTTTCTTTATTTGTAATAGTTACTTTCGCTGTCAAATCAATTATTGTACCCGAGCAGGGCCGGGTACACATCATCTAGTAAGACATAAAAAACAGATCGATTTTATTATCCACCGTATTTATGAAGTACGTAGCTCCTCCAACAGGTGAGTTCACAAATAAAAGAGGTTGTGATGAGGTTCTCGAAAGTGAGATTCTGGTACAATAAATTTATTTGAGCCGGAATCTCTTTGTTGAATATGTTAACGTTAAGCAAAAGAAAAAATATTTTAGTAGAGCAATATCTCTACGTGTCTCTAAGGGGTGGTAATTGGTCATACACAAAAAAATAGATAGATGAGGATAGCCAAGAATCGTCCGTAGAGACGCAAAAATAAAAATTCTTTTGAACTCTTTCACTGCACATCGGAACTCCGACCATATATCCATTGTGATGTATCCCACATTTCACCTTACTCTTTTCGCAATAACTAGCCCAACTAGTTCACGGAGTTCACCAGAATTGTCATTGGATGTTTGGCGATGTCTCTTGCTTCCACAACGTGACTCCAAGTGTATGTTCTAGTTTTTTTGTCTTATTTTTTCTATATGAATTTATTGTTCTAGTTTACGTAAATAGGCCGATGCAAAGTGAGACTATTCGATATCCCGATTAAGAAAGTGTGCCATGATTCCCGATCTCTTTTAATAATTTATCCCACTTAATAAATTATATATATCTGAATATTTCTCTGCTATGTTCCTGTTAATTTTAATTTGGTTTTTGACATCCCCGTTGACACAGTCTTCTTCCTCATAAGTGTTTTCTTCATACGGTCAACAGATAAGTCACTTGTGTATTTTTCCCGCAGTCTCTCCAAGTCTTGGTGCAGACACCCTTCATCACAGACGCCCTGAGGAGATGCAGCAACTCCAGGCAGCTGCAGAGGGTCAAGCCAGGCAGAGAGCTGGTCACTTTCCTCGTAGTCCTCAATGTCTCTACGTGGATTTTCGAGACCTTCACCATAAAGAATGCGGGGATTGACGACTTGAGATACGACTACTATGGCAAAATCCTTTGGACTATTCTCGGTCATGTTACAACCCCGCTGTGCATGTTTTATAGGTTTCATTCGAGCGTGTGTCTCGTAGATATCTGGAAAGGAGCATACCAGCCTGGAAACAGCCATTAGAATAATAATTATCGTTTTTATCTTTTTAAATTGTAATAAACTGATTCATTGTTGATGGACCTAATAAAACCAAACAGACTAAGCACATAAAGTCTGGTTTTGGGGCAGTGCAATTTTTGTGAATCATTTTAATTATTCGAATCCTTCTCAAAACGTTTTAAACTTTTTCGTTTCTTTCGTATTCCATTTCAACCAATAGTTTCTCAGTTCCGAAGTATTTGTCAATATATGAAAACGATTTATATAAAAATTGTTTTTTATGAAAAATTAATTAAAAACTATTTTTTACGTATCTACAATAGGAATCCAGTTGAAAATTATTCTAAAAATATTCTCGTTAATAATTTTAGGCCATATATAAGTTTTTCTGGTTATAAAACATATTTTTGTTGAAATGTTGTACAAAAAATTATAATAAATAATTGAATGCCGGGTGTGTATAATTTTTATTTAAAATATTTTAAACATTTTTAAAAATTCGTAACAATCGAAATATTATTATTTTATGTACTGCTTAAATGTGGAATTTTGGACCAAACTTCCTGTTGTATGGTATATTTTGTTTCATAGTGCTTTCACACAAACGACATAGAATTCCGTAAGTATAAAGTTATACATTATATAATTTAGGTATACTATATTGTATAATATTAAGTAGCAAAAATATAGTTGTGTAAACTGACGAGTTTGAAGCAGAACTTTCAGTAAACAGCACATATTGCTAGAGGGTTCCATAATCCAGTTGTACTGAAACAGAATTAGTACAACTTTGAACTAGGAGTAGGCATTACGCACTCTTGGCACTCCTACTTTTATTTGCGAATATACACCTAAAACATTTTAATCCCTACAAATTTCAAGTAACAAAACATATGGTCTCCACTCTACGGTATCTACAAAGACAAAATTGAAAGTATTTAAAGGAAATTTGTTAATTGCCTTAATAAGGAACTCCAGTCAATTTTTTTATCACTTATAACGTTCAAACTTAAATACCAGTATACTTCGTTATTTTTAAACTTATATCGTAATTTAAAAAAATTTCAAAGTTTCAATTTATCAAAGGCCGCCAAAATGCTCCAAATCTCTGGCCGGTCGGTTTTGAGGTTAGAATGTCTAATGTCAAAACAAGTATGAACTTTATCGTACATAATTTTATACTGTGTTCATAGTAAACCATAACTAAACATAAGTAATAACATTATGTACCTTTTTAGAAACATTAATTCGACGAATAATAATAGTATTGATCATTACCATTATCAAAATATCCATATTGACAATTGGTTTGCACATAAATACTCTAATTTATTTATCTAATAATAACAACAACTATTTATCAAATTCACCCAAATTAACTTTAAATTTCCCCAAACCTTCAAAAAATACATATTTAAAATACAAAACAAAATCTAAAAATGGAAATCTCCATACTAATCCAAAAACAGAATACATACGTGACGTCAGATGTTCCAAATACAATGGTAACAATATAACAAGGTGTTTTGATGAGATAATTATTTATTCAATTTTAAATAACGATTTATAAATTCTAACTAACTAACTAACCATCACGCCGTTTCTCCGAAGAGGTAGGCAGAGAGGACGGACTGCCAAACAACTCGATCTTGGCATACACTTCTTGCTTCATTCACATTCATACAACGTTTCATACATTCTCTTCTGTTATTCCGACTTCGGACATGACCCGACTCAAGTATTTGATTCACTCGATAGTGCCATCTCTTCCTTGGACGTCCCCGGCTTCTTCTTCCATTCACATTCGCGTCATATATTCTCCTTACACTCCTCTCTTCGTTCATTCGCTCTACGTACCCAAATCATCTAAGCGTCCCTTTCTTGATCTTGCTCACTACGCTTACATCATCCCTGCATTCTTTACGAATCTCAACATTTTTCATACGATCATACATGGTTTTATACACATTCGTCTCAGAGATCTCATTTCTACAGCATTCAGTCTACTTTCGTCCTTCCTCTGCCAGTTCCATGCCTCACTGCCATACATCAGGGTCGGTATCAGCACTCCATTGTGGACTGCTAGCTTCGCTTCTTTGGACAACTTTTTGTTAGCGCCAACCGCGTTCAGTCCTCCGTTAATGGAGTTGCCTACATTCACCCTTCTTTTAATATCCCTATCAGTCTTTCCATCTCTCGTAAACATACTTCCCAAATACACAAACTCATCGACCTGCTCCAAGTATTCATCATTCACAATTATATTGCACACTGTTTTCGTACTCTCTCTTTCAAACACCATAAATTCTACGCATAATTATATATAAGAAATGTTATATATTCAGAATCGACGTTTGGTGACATATATGCATTTTTTTATGAATTTTTAAAGTCATAATATCTTTCACTGGAGTTACTCATTACAGAATGAGCGCACCTAAACGGGGATACATAAATACGCTCTCTGTCTATAATGTCTCCAACTTCTCTAACCGGCGAACATACCCTGACCTCGTGATCCTGCATACAGTCCGCAATAACTTTATCGACTGTCCTATCTTACTCCTACTAAAAACTTGAAACTACCACCCGGAACAATTAGATTTAACGACTTATCCAACATTAGCCGGACACGCGCAAATGCTGGTGTCAGGGATCCAATCAGACGAATGTGCGAGTTATTCAATCAAACTCAAACTCTGATGGATTCCGACATATTCTTTGATACATTAAAAGCGTTTTCATGTAAGAACGAACTTAAACGAACAGTACTTACACATTGTGTATTTTTTTTAAATTATTTATTTGTATAACACTATTCTTAATTTTTTTTTTTCCCTTTACATTCTTGTAAAAAGTATTTGTAAGGTTTATTTACCTTCTGTTACTTTATTTAGAAATTGTGCACTTTTTAAAATTCTTTCTGTGTAATACAATCTTAAATTCCATAATCTGTCAAAAACTTATTTTAAAGGTTTATTTTTCTGTATCATATTAATCATTGAGAAATAGCTGGGATGCAGGCGAATTCTCCAGATATTGTATATTGTTTTAATATTACTGTTTGGATCCGTATTTTCTCCTTAAATAAATAATACAAAAAAACATCATTTCTTTTTATCAGTTACTCAACTGGAGCAGTTCGGATATTTTCATATATTCGAGGCTAGGTTAAACAAACATTGCCATTTGATATTCCAAATGAGCTTAAAACAAACCCATTATGGAAAAGCAGATTGGAGCACAGGTTCGTTAAAAAGCCTGCGTTCGTGTGATATGGATGCAGTGCAATAATAACTACATTGATAGGACTGCCAACGTTGTTAATAAAAATAATTGAATTTTCAATTTTTCGTCTCCATTTTTGAGTTACACAATTGGAAATTCAGTTACATTAAGCTGCGATAAGGAACAAAGGCAATAACTAAATCCAAATATGCACTGTTATATAGATCGTTAAATTGATTTTTCAGTTTAGTAACAAAAAATGGTAAATTTATCAAATTCATAATTGATTTATTTATACACGCATACATGTTACTTTTACATGTTAATATAGTACATAAAATAATAATTACAGTGTAAAAGAAGTAAGTAGGTAAAATATAAGTAAGTAATAGTTTTACCTGTGGTTAAATTATAACTGTAGGTTGTGCAAAAGATTATAACAAGTGTCTTAGTACATAATATAATAACATAAGTTTAAAAGAAGTAAGAAAGTAGAGAATATGTTAGTATATTTTTTTTATTTAATGTTCATGTTATCAAAACCATATAATATATTTAAATAATTCAATTAACAAAACAATATCATTTTAATACAGGGAAACACATTATAAATGTAAAAACCTCACAGAATAAACAATTTTAATTATTTTATAACTAAATTGGTTTTACCGACAATAAATCATTATTTATTTTCAAAAACCCGTCCAATGGGGGGGGGGGAGTAAATAAAATCATGTAAATAAGTCGTTACAATGTGGATTAACACAATTGCCTTGAATTCCGAAACAGCTGTCACAATAATAAAAACTTAAAATGCTTGCAGAACTTAGTATTAACATTATTAAATTTGGAATAATTTTTTTTTTTTTAAATTAAATGGATTTATGGGAGTTAAACACAAAAACAATTAATATACTATGTAAATAGTTAGTTACAGCGTTATGGGTTGATAATAGGTGTATAATTATTATGACGTTGTAAAACAAAAGCGTGTTTACAATACAGCAAACCTTTATTACCCCCGAATCGGTGCTTTATAGAAACATAATAAAATAAATACAACCATAAAAAAGGTCCACAAGGAAAAACTTAATAAATCTAATAAAAACATTTAAATCATTGACTTTTAGCCTAGACACGGAGTTGTATGAAGCATACATTATTTTAAAACCAATAGAATTTTAAAAATAGGTTTCAACGGTGAAATTTGTGTAGGTACAAGCTAACGCTGGTCGGCGTCTAAAATATTAATAAAAATTGTTAATAGTCTTTTACTTTATTTTTCATTTATTTATCACCACGGGGCTTACTTTAGGTGGATATATCTTTTTAAACATTGAAGAAAATATAAAGTCTCAAAATGAAATATGAAACCGGAAAGACACAAAAAACAAAAAGGTAACGGTAGTAGGTGAGACTCAAACTCAGAACCTCATGGTCTATCCCGGACCTTGCGCTCTAATCCACTGAGCTGCAGCTACCCCAATCCATTCCGTCATCTTTGTCGGTATCATTCATCACCTTGAATAACTGTCAATATCATCTTTAATTAAATTCCCATAGAACGGATTAGAGCGTAAGGTCCCGGATATATCATGATGTCCTAGGCTCGACTCCCAGCTACTACCGTTATCTTTTTTTCTTGTCTGTGTCTTTTCAGTTTTATATTTTATTTTAAAAGTTGTTATAATTATCTTCAATTATTAAAAATATTACAATAAAGTTAATAAGCTTTAATAAGTTATAAAAATTGAATGGATGCAGAGTTTTCAAGTTTAATTTGTAGAACACCATTTAAATTAAAAGATTTTTTTTTTCATAATATACAGTTTGATAATGCTTTTGGAAGACAAACAGCTGTCATACGTAATAATGATATTTATATAGCAGAACTTTAAAAAATAGGAAATAATACATCGTAATTATTAAAAAAAAACTTTGAATTAAAATTGAGGTCACAAATTAGACTTGAAAACATTAAAAGAAATTTAAAAAATCGTTAAAAATAAATAAATTGGATTTTCACCCGCTTACCACCACGTGATTGCTGATAGGACATTGACAGAAGGGTGGTTGCCGGAAATTCAATTACTGGAGTACCTACTACTGCAGTCGTCGATGAAAAGTCGTCAATAGTCATGAAAATAGTAATTCACAATGGATTTCTGATACCAATCACGACGTATTTTATGTTATTTATTACATTACGTAGATAAATTAATATAGAATATAACATAATAGAAAGTACATAATATTTTATAATAACTAATGACATTAAGAAACTCGAGTGAAAAATATAATGGCTTTACAAATATATATTCATATATAATCATTGAAGAAGATAATATTAACACATCCCAAATGAAACACGAATCCGAAAAAAACAACAGAAAAATAAAAAGTTATCAGTCGCATTTGGGGCTCGTGTTTCATTTGCGATGTGTTAATATTATCTTCTTCGGTGATTAAATATTACAATGAGGTTTACCAATTTCGATAAGTTATAAAAAATAAAAATAAATGAATATATTCATATAGATCAGCAAACAAGAGCGCCCCTGTATGCAGAGAGCACGGACAGGGTAACTATATCGAAATCCGGCTGGGCAACGTTGTGAGGCAGGTTAAAGAGGGGGCTGTAGGAAGGGATTTGTTAATGCGGGCTTTGAAGAGGCCAGGATTAAATGTTGGATGAAAGACAGATGCCGGTAGCTCGTTCCACATACTCGTACGAGCCGATTTACACAAAAACGAGTCGGCGAAACTACCGTTCTCATGAAGCCGACATCAACCGTGAACGGATGTTCCGCTCGTGTCCATAGAGTTTCACGCACGTGAACCGATGCAGAGGGGAACAACGCTCCTAGCTCCTTCGAGCAGGCTCCATTGAAATATCTGTAGAACAGACTCAGCATACCTACATTGCGTCTGTGCATCAGAGATGGCAGTCGGTCTATTAACAACGGATTGTCAATCAGACCAACCGCCCTCCTTTGCACAGAGTCAAGCAGGTTTATCAAGTATTTGGGAGCTCCAACCCAGAGGTGACTTCCAATTTCAATTGTGATTTGTATACGATTAGCAGTTGATCACTATTGAAGAATCTGCTAGCTCTATACAAGACGCCCAGTGTTATGAATACTTCACCTGATGTGGGCTCCAAATTACCGTCCCACTCTCAAGTCCACTCCTTACTGAAGAATTGAATAGAATAAGGAACTGCAGTCCAATTTTTTAATTTTTTTTATCAATAATGACGTTCAAACTTAAATACCAATATATTTCGTTTTTTTCCAAAGTTAGTTTTGATGGTAAAAATAATTTTCAAAATTAAATTTTTCAAAGGCCGCCAAAACGTTCCAAATCGGTTGGTCATTCTAACCCCAAAGCCAGCCGGTTTTGAGGATAGAATGTCAAATGCCAAAACAAGGATGAGCTTCACCGTACATTGTTTCATATTATACATAAGTAATAACATTATGTGCTTTTTAGATACTTTACCTCGAAATTTATTCACTTTTAAATAACAATTTATAAAATATCAGCGTTTGCTGACCTATGTGAATATATATTTTTAAAGTCATAATGTTTTTCACGGAAGTTCTTTATTATGAGAACTCTAGTATCTCTGAAATTCGTCATAGTGCGTAGAACAAAGCCCTTGCTACAGGCCATCTCGATATGAACATTGCTTTAAAAAAGGAGTGTGCACCATACCAGAGTCATGGTGGTCAGATAGGAACTAAATTATCAGACTTATTTATTTATTTCATTATGTTTTACAAATGTCGCAAAAAACGTGACCTTACTGAGGTACCCCGTTCTAAGGTCACATTGTACATGGTTTAATGTATGAATTATAAATTAGGTCAAGTGTTTTATAAGTTTGATGATTTTTTTAAGTGACTTTTCGTAATTATGTTAAAATATTACCAAAGTGATGGAATAAATTAATAAAAATTCTTAAATATAAGAGAAAACATACCGTGGCCGTTAAACTCAGTTCGGTTGCAATATCATATCTATATTCTTCCTTCCTGTGTCCGTAATCCATATCTTAATACTTCTTTTGAAGTCCGTTAATTTTGTGATGGTTTTTATTGCTAGAGGGAGGATGTTTAATACTTTTATACTGAAATATTGCAAATATCTTTCTACAAAAGCTTTTTTAGTTGTAGGTTGGTGGAATGTAAGTTGTAATGAGGATCTTCCAAATCGACCCGAGTTTGTACGTGCAAAGTTTTCCTGGTTTTTGAATGCGTAAATTAAAATATCTTTTGAATATAATTGTTGCAGAGACATTAAATTCAAGGCACTAAAACAGTCTGTGGGAGTTCGGATGGGGACTGTAAGAATGATTTTCAAAATTGCCTTTTGAGCTATGATAACTGGTTTTATTGTGGAATCGCATGAACTTCCCCATCCGGTAAGACCATATTGTAGATGATATCGGCCTAAGGCGTAATAAATGTTCTTTATCTAAAATGTTTCTTATTGTTTTGAAAAAAATATGTTAGTTTTTTTTATTTGCCGCTTACATTTTCAACTTGGGAGTCCTAATTTAAGCTTTGATCAATAATTATTCTGAGGTACTTTATTGTTTGTATTTCATTCAATTTTGAGCAGTTGCAAGCAAATTCTTGATTCGCAAAATCACGAACGCCACCCCTTTACCAGCATATTCATCGAACGATTCAAGGTGATATTATATTAATTAAAAACTGATCCGAACATTGAAAGAGCTTTTCATCACACAGAACAAAGTAATTAAACTAAACATCCATCTGTAGGGAGGTGGGAGTGAGAATTCCAGATTCTACTATAGCGCAGGTAACCGACGTTGGGTGTTGATGGAGGTACCATTATTCAATCAAACATCGGCATATTTCTATACTTATTGTATTGCAGTGGATTTTTATTTGAAAAACTCCATTGTCTCCACGCTCCAGAGAACCTCTTTCACACAGTAATGGATTGTTGAAACCCCCTTCCTTTATATGCAGTACCCAACTCATTTCATTGGTTTCTTTTTTAACTTTATTAATACCTCGACATTTGCAAAAACAAGAACCATTATTTGAATTTTATTTTTATTTGAACTTCGTTCGGCAAGGTGGTGCTTTGTCCCAATAACTCCCACAAAAATATGAGCGCTTTTCTGACGAAATGTATATATATATTTTTGTTTTTGCAATCTACCCAATGTTGTGTATTGTTATTGTCTGAGATAATGTGACCTGTAAATACATTAAGCTACAATTGTTTTATATTAGTCTTAAATATAAATACATTGTAATTCTTAAAAATACAGAACGTTACACGTATTAGCTTTAGTGACTATATGCCCGTTGACAAACTACTAAAACATTTTGCCAAATGGGAACGTGTCGCTTCTATGACTCGTTCATCTGTTCAACAGCTCGGCTTTGAAATGATTTGCCGGCTTCTGTGTTTCCTCCCTCTTGCAACGTAGGTCTCTTCAAGATCCAGTTTCACTCCTTCCTATCCTCTTAAAGACCCTCCACACAGCATCATCAAAGATGGCTTAGGGTCTGGGGGGAATTATTTCCCTGAGGGCCTCCTGCATGGAGCTACTTTAAGCTATTTTTTTAAGTAGTTTATCGGGACTTTTCGTTCTGCATTTGTTATTTATTACTTTTTAGTTACATCGATGTTAAATAAAATGGTTTAAAAAAATAATAAAAATTAAAAATGAAGATTTTTTTTCTAAGAAAATAATATTTTAGTCTATTATTAATTTCGGCAAACCAATATTTTTATAAAATAAATTAATAAGAATCATTAAAGGAATAATAATTACTCTTTATCGAATAAATCAATCACTTTGTGGCTTGACATTGTAATTTAAATGAAAGATTTTTCGTTGTTGTTTTAAACAACTTTATTTTAATTATATTAATGCACTATCGACCGGTTTCGGTTGAACTCAACCTTCATCAGGAACGCACACATATAAACTGTTATATGTGAATGTGTTAACTTTTTATATGTGTACGTTCCTGATGAAAGTTGAGTTCAACCGAAACCGGTGGATAATGCCTTAATATAAATAAAATAAAGCAGTTTTAAACAAAATAATTCTTTCCTTTAAATAGTAACTCTGCTTACAACAATTGTATTTAATGTGTAAATATCTACAAAGTTATTTTACATAATAAGTATTTCATTGTTTAAAGCGTTTTATCCGTTGCACACAGCGGAGGTTATTAAATTATATTATTATACCTAAATGATTTATTTTGTTCAAGTTTACTTTGTAGAAGTACATTTAATTTACAATTATCTAATTTTAATAAAAACTACTATTATTCAATTAAATTTTTTATTTTTTATTATCATTGATAATGCCTTCAGAAGACGACACAGCTGTCACGCGTAATAATAATTACCCAGAAGAGATTTTTAAATCGAATATTAATAGCAAATACCGTAGAAGAACTACCCTAAAAACATTAAATTAACAATAATTAATTCGGCAAAATATATATATATATATTACGAACAATAATCATTCATTGGCGTTCTGCCCGTTGCACCCAGCGGAGGTGATTACATTGTCTTTTTTATTCCTAAATATTAATCCATAATTCTATGATTGTAAATTGATAATTGAATTTATTTGCCTTTATCATTCCCTAATTTTAAATACTGAGTTATTAGGTTGGTACTACCTACGATTTTATGCTTTATTTTATTTTCCTTAAATACTTCTAAATATTTAATCATAATAATAATGTGTTTGTACTAAAAAAAGTGTTTTTATAATCTTCGTTATTGTTTAAATATAATACCTACCTTTGATTTCATATTTTATTATGTGCGTATTTTTTATTTCACGATTTTGATCATTGGATATTATTAATGCATCCATAAATGTGTGTGAAAAATTATTTATACAAGCAATGGATCAATGTAAAAAAAAAAAACTAAAGTATACCCCTGTAAAAATTACGGACTAGGCCATTATGATGTTTAATTTCAATTATTCACTTCTATTTTTGAAAACGGCCTGCAGTAGGAAGTAAAATAATGTAACAATACTATCTATGGGTGGGAATGTACCTACTTAATAGCTAGCTAATATTATTTCAAACTAGAATGATTTGAAATAAAACGATCTTATTTGTTTCCAGTCTATATTTAGAATATACAGTGACTGGGCATCACATTTGAACCTGTGGGTTTTTTTTGCATTTACGAATTTGGATGCTTTTTCAGGAAAATTCGATAAAGGCAATGCAATTTAAAGCTCGTATTTTCATTAAATAGTATTGATTAATAAAAATAAAAGAAAAATCAGAACATTTCACACATTTAGTAGGTACTATACAAATTTTAAAATCGTATTAATATTTGGTGAAGCAGTCTTTATTGGCAACAACTGCTTCATTACGCCGTGGCATGATTGCTATTGGTTTTCTTATTGATTCTGACAACTTTGGATCATGGTGTCAGAAATTGATAATCTTTTCTAAGATCTTGTTTACCAAAATTGTCAACTAACAATACTAGGCTTTACATAGATAAAAAAATAAAATAAAAGGTAACATTGTATTCAAATATTCAAATGTGAAATTAGAACTATTGGTTTAAAAAAAGTTTTTTTTTTTTAAAGTGAGAATCTGATAAGATAACACCCACTGTAAATACACATAGCTGGTGGTAGAATCGCTAACCAACAGGCAAAACGGTAGGGACTCTATTGATTCAAAAGATAACTACAATAGAATAATGTTTGCATAAGCAATTTTTCAGTCATTATTTATATAGTACACGTTCAGTCAGTTTGGTGGCGCAATAAAAATGTCAACTGTTACATACTAACAAATACGTAAATACAAAGTAGTCCCTCAATGTTTTTCAAGTGCGATAACTTTTAACTCTAAATGAAAACTTATACTTTTGAAAAACAAATAAGCTCCGGCTTTACATGATGCGGTTTACGCGGTAATGGACCCTGTTACAGACCGAGATGTGGGAGAACACGGGGCAAAATCGAACTCTTGAAACGCTGTTGTAATCAGAGTATGAATATATAGATGGTGGTGTATAGATGTATACGTAGTTACGCCGAATTTACCATGCATCCATAATAATGTCAAAAAATTATATATAAACTAAATTGTAACAACCGTTCCTCATTTATTATCGGAAAAACAAGACGTAATTTCGACATTAGAATCAAAGAACGTGTAGGAAGTCCTGAAAATAATATTTTTTTCCGAATTCGCTAATCATATTATTTCAAACAGTCATAGTTCTGATAAAAATACAGGATCAATATTTTTATTTTATTTATTTATTTTTATTTATTAATTATTAACGCCCCGATGGGCTTTTACATATTTTAACATTTTACGTGATTTTGTGCATAGAAAGAAAAAAAAGATTTTAAGGTAACAAGAAAGAACATGTTACATAGTAAGTATATAAGTGTAACATTTTAATGATATATATGTGTTTGTAATAATGTATAAGTGCATGACACAGAGAAATTATAAAGGGAAAGGTTTTTAATTTGAAGATAATACGTTAACAAAAATAAAAATAGTAAACCCTGATCTACACGATACATATTCTTCACATTAATAGTAAAGGTAAACGCTTAGATTATTTAGGCTCTTGGAAATTTAAAAATTCCTTAATGAAAAAGAGTCTATTATTAACAATCAAAAAACCTATCTTACAGCCCATTTTAAATAAGTTTCCTTACACGCCTCTCTGAAACTCTATCTCTTCTCCCACTCTTTACTAATCCCTAGTCATGCCCCCACCCCCACTCTAACACCTAATATGTATATTCTGCCGTAATATTGTAATATTGTTTAGTATATTTATTTGTCCTGCTGATGGAACAGTTGTTCTGAAACCGGTCAGCGTTAAAATTTGGTTAAAACAAAGTTTTACTGTTTAATTTAATCAGAATATATATTTTTTAAATATTCACCGCTATATGTGCGTACAAATATCTGAATAGTGCTATGTACTGGAAAGTTGTGATTGCGCATTGATGTTACGAAAAATATTTTTCTTAAATGACGGAAGGGAGTCAAAAAATATTTCGAGATTTAGGTTGGGACTAAGATTATTAAATGTATGAAGAACACGAGAAATTTTTGAATTTGCTGCAGTTTGTTTTGTTGTTATGATATTGTTATGCCGAATAAGTGATAATTTATATCATTCATAGTTTTTTCGTAATGCGGAACGCCAAATATGGTCTTCGTAAATTATTATCGATAGCTAATTTAATAATGCTTGGGTATCATTTATAATGAAAAGGTTTTAGTTTGCGGATAAGTACGCTATATCTCCACGCACGGTGAAGTGGAAATAGAGCTTCACAAGCTCAATGCAATAGTTTAATCCATCTCGTCCGGTAAACACTTGATGGATGCACTTTCCAGTTCCGAGAAAGAGTAGCTATTTTTCTCGGAAACCTGTGCCGGGGAAGTAGCAACTGCGGAACGGCGAAGAGGAAGAAGTTGTAGAAGTAAACATCAGATATACTTACCGAGAGAAAGACAAGGAATGAAGGCTTGGGCAAAGAACACGTTTATAAAGAAGAAAGAATCGATAGAACAAGGGACTCATACGTACGACACGTGTCATAGAAAATACTAATTGATTTTTAAACACAAAAAAAATATATTTTTACGTTTTTCTGAACATTGTATGTGTTACGCCAAAACTAGGGAGGTCTCTAAGTTTGAATTAACTATGGTGGGTTTAAAAATGATACATTAAGTTGAACAAGAATACAATAATGATGTAATAAAACACATATCTTCAGACTGGTCTGAAGATGACTTTAACAAGCTGAAACCGGTCACGGTGAAATAAAATAAAACTGGAAATAAGTTTTATATGTGTTTTATTATATCATTATAATGGAATTCCACCATGTTACCAGTTTTAAAAATAGAAAGAATACGATATATATTTTTACTATCCATTTCGACGGCTTCCGCGTTTGAGAGGTTACGATTCTCGGCTTTGAACCCGGAGAAAATGATCGATATTCTTGTGCTCGTATGTTCTTTGGAACTGTTTTTTCAGGAACGAGATTTTTTTTTATCGCGAAGGCGAGGATCGAAATGTTTTCGAAGAAACCTCTTCTTTTGTTCTCCTCAATTTCATTAAAACAAATTTTATGTAAATAAACTTTAATAATGTTATTATGAAGATTAGATTTTCATTGCGACGACTTACTTATATGATTTTATTTGCTGCAACCGATTTTAATTTGAGCGGTGTTTAAAATGATTTATTATCGGTAGGACCGATTTACTAAGAAAATAATTAAAAATTCTCTATTCTCTGAGGTACCTATATATATTGTATATAATGTGTTTTTCCCGTATTAAATAACAATGTTTTCGAAATTGATTTGTAATTAATGCTTAAGGCTTATTTAAATGTTTTATATTGTTTTGGTAGTAGGAACATACTGAGTATTGGGGAATAAATATTTTTCCTCACTCTATTAATTAATGTTATATTATGATCATTCGTTAGTTTTTTTTTAATTTTCAATTTTTCAAGTAAATTAATTAAAGACCAATTCTTTCTGTATTGTAAGGCTTGTTGTTGTAAAGCAAGAGGTGATTAATCAAATGACCTTGAACGCCGAAACAGCTGTCGATTGATACAAACAGGCGAGTGAAGGGCCAAGGGTGGGAGATCAGCAGGTACGTGCTGACCGGGAAGGGTGTGTACTTTGTTTATTGGGAATAATTTACGGATTGGACTTTTATTTAAATTTATTTGATTATTTATGAGTCTACTATTAGTGTTTTTGGCTTTCCTTATTTCTAATGCTTCTAAGTTATCTAGTCGAATGCCGGTTCCATTTTTATGCAGTATACTAGTTTAAACTAGTATAAACTAGTAAACTAGTATACTGCATAAAAATGGAACCTAGTGAAGCCCGGTCGGCAAAAGTATAAATAAAAGTGATATAAACAAAGTTATTGTTTTATTTTTTAAACTAAAACAATTAATAACTCCTCATTTTCGATGAACCAAAGATTTCGCAGAAAAAAAAAACGGTTCCAAAAGACATATTCCTGTTTTTATTGTATAATTTGGGTACATATTTTAGCATTAATAGTGCATATTTTGTCATTGATAGTGCATACTTTTGCGTTGATAGTGCATATTTCGCTTTGGTAGTGCATATAATCCGATGTCTAATTATTACATAACTACGTTACTATCACTCCAAAAACTGCCAATGCGTATATGGAAGAAGACTACTGCGAGCCCTAGTAGTCTAGTGCGCAGTGAATTGAATATAATACTGTTATAAAAAGATTCATATACTCGTAAATACACATTAAAATTAATAGGTCTGACTATTCCTGAACACCTACCTATTTAATAAAAAAACCGTAATTATTGAATGAAACACTAGAATATATTGATTAACTTGGCGGGTTTGCAATAAGCCGACGTAGCCCAATGGTAGAGTATCTGACCGGATATTAGAAGGGTGTGGGTTCGAGTCCTGCCGGCGACATTTATCTTTGCTCGGAAGGTTTTTTCAATTTGGATGAGTGTTTCAGGCTAATAATTATTGTTTATAAAAATAATTGTTACCCTTTGCGCTATGCACAAAAATCTTGTCTTAAAAACTTTAGTTTATCAATTAATAATTTATTTTTTTTTCAAGTGGCGATGCATTTTATCTTTATCTTATACAATTTTGTATAATAATAATAATTTTTTATTGTCTTTTTTATATAACAAATTTAAAAATAAATATATCCGCTCCTGAGGATTTCATTTACAAAATACGAAATTAAATTATATTAAATGTAATTGCTGAAAAAAAAAAGATTGTAAGGTGGGGAGTTTTATGTGTTGTTGAGTGGTTTCGGTGTTAGTTTGTATTTGGTGTTAATATATTTTCTAATTCAGTTCTCCCTACGTAACGTATAAAGTGTTTTATTTGGTTTTTTAAATTATTTATGTTGTTGTACTTTTTAAAGGACAGTTAGTACCATAGTATACGATCTTTTTTGTCCAAATGTTGTATTTATGGTTTCTTGTTGGATGTATTTTTAACTCTATTTCGAGATCTAGTGTTTCTAATATGCGTGTTTGTTGTTATATGTATTTAATTATTTATTTGTAAGAAAAAAACAGCTTTTAATAAAAATATATATTTAAAGGAAATTTAACAAAAGGAAAGCCAACAGAGTTTCTTGTGATGTTTTATTTATGAAGCTAACAAGATAAACAAAAAAAAAAACAAAATAAGGAGGAAGGCAGAAGTGGAAGAGAAAGATAGGATCGGGACAGGGGATTCTCTCGATACATTTTATACTCGTGCATCAATTTGTGGTCGTACTTATTACTTCAGTTCGACATTTTGAAGGGGTATTGAAAAGAATGTCGATATTGTGAAATTGTGCGTTGTATTGCGAACAAATACGGGAAATTGGAGAATTTATCCTAAGACTGATCCTGCGTCAAAAGTGCATGCGGACAAATAAAAAAAAATGTTTATGAAGTAGTACTGTTTTATTGAAATAATGTTAAGATTGTTAAAGATTTCATCAGCGCTAGATAGATATAAATAACCAAATTACCCATTTTTTCTACTTGCTCGTTACTAGAGTTAAACAAATTTCATTGCTTTTTGTTATGTATTTTCAGATAATTTATAAGAAATACGACAAAACTTGTTTTCTACGTGAAAGAGTAAATGTGTGTATTTATTCGTAGAAATCCTTGTAAAATCGACATTGTTTTATCCACGAACAAATTACAAAATCCTACAATTATTATGTTGTACATTTTTCATAATAAAAACATGTTTTATAGATTTACCTTAACGAGATTTCAGCGTAATAAATTTCATCAAATTAAACTTTCGGGTTTTCTCATTCGCATTAAAATTATTGTGGGAGAGAAGTAAGGGTTTTTTGGCAATAAACTCCAAACGGCAGAACGAAGAAAATTTTCTCGGAAACATATTTTGTATTTTTCAAATAGGAAATCGTTTCCTCCTTAACTGACATACAGAATCGTATAATTAAATTTTTGGCCAGTGAAGTAAAATCAACGAAATATCTAACTTTTTAAATCCATACGTTTCTGTAATAAGTATCATATAATATATCTTTCTACGAGGTACCAGACAAATAAATGTCCATATAATCTCTAGTCGCCTTTGCTTTCCTGATATTAAAAGTGGAAAGAAAAGTAAAGGTATATGTATGTCCCTAGAAATGTATTTAGGTGTGTTTTGAAACAATATCTGAACACTACCTCCAGCGCCGGACCTGCCAGACGTTCCTACTGTGCAAAAAAATTTCGTGCAATCTCTGAAGGGGCCCCGAAACTATTCCCTTAAGGGGAACGGCTGCGTTGCCTGTTTCATACAAAATTTAATTTTGGGTTTGTGGCCAAAATACCCATCCAAACATAATGATATATTTTTTTAATTAAAGGTTTAGTAAATATCTAGTACGGGTAAGAAATATTTTATTTATTTTTGTTTTAAATTTTGAAGTATATGCTACCAAAAAAAAAACAATTTTAATAATTTTAGAAGCAATTTAGAAAATTATTTGCGGGTTTATTGTGTATTTTTAAAAATTATCGTATTTTTTTTGTTAATATGACGACGTAAATAAAAATATAAAAATAAAACATTAAAAAAAAACGTTTTTTCGGGTCAATATTTCAAATTATATACCGCAAATGTGTGTTCCAACGTAAATTGGTCGTTTATATAATTTAATTTAAAGTCCACCATAATGATTATTTATATATATATTTTTTAATTTTCAATTTTTGGCTCATTATATTTTCAAAGCAGAAGGGGTAAAACTTTTTTTAAATCACCGTTAGCCCCCAAATAATTGTTAAAGGTGTCTCTAAAATCGCTAAAAAACCATTTATTTAATTGCCTATATTTCTTAATGTAAAATAAAAATAAATAAACTACTTCTCATCCGCACTAGATATATACAAAACTTTTTCATGAAAAAAAGGATCGTTGGGTTTAGGTGAGTATTTTGGCCTGAAATCTAAAATCAAGTTTTCTATGAAACAGGCCGCGTAGCTGTTCCTCTTAATCATTTAAACTTACCTGTAATGTCCATAACATGGAATAATTATGTCTTCTATTGGATTGGCAGCATTACAGCTCATATCTAGGTCTCTAGCGCGCCGAAGTGTGCACTGAACAATTGTAAAAAAAACATGGAAAATTGTATGGAAACGGGTTTAAAAATTGTATGGAAAAAGGTTTTTTTCCTGAATTTTTTTACGAATTGTGTAATAGTTGGTCTAAGGTGGAGGCTTTTTTTATATGCATCGTTTTCATGTTCTTTAGGACATATATGCCGCTATGCGTAGCCAACAACCAATGTGCAGTTTCCAAGTTTGAAATGAGAGTTAGAAATGGTCGATATTCTTGTCAAAATTAAATTGTCCCGATGATATTCCGGTCACTGGATTTATTTTGCAGGGGAACTTGTTCCTTTGGGAAATGGTTTGAAGAAATATTTTTGGTGGATATTTTTAAATCGTGCGAAACTCGAAAGGAGAGCCAGACTTTTTCTCTAATAGTACGTAATGAATAATCAATTAGAGGAAAAGGCTGACTCTCCTCTAATATATCCATTATAGTGTAACCTTACTTGTATGCATTAATAGAATATAACATATGAATGTAAATCGGAAACACATATAAAATACCAGGGTGAAATGTAACTGGGAATTTTGTCGCAGACATCCAAGGCGAACTCTAAGAAGGATATTACCCTGATGTGTACCTATTATAACATAAAAAAATATTTTAAACACCCAACAAAAATGTACCTGGTTACCCGTATGTCATGTAAATATATAACAAAACTGCTATAAAATTCATTTTAGCAAACAAGACGGAAATCACAGGGGAAAAAACAAAACCAGAAAGAACCATCTGTTCAAATAAAAGCTGAGACGAATGACTATTCATATATGTATTTTTAAACCCATCGATTCAGCAAATAAACACAATGTAATCCGTCTTCCAGAGGGTAATAAACCAACCCGAAAGTAGTTTTAAAAACATAATAGCAAACAGTACCGTTAGGAATAAAACAAATTTCAAGTCATACATAAGAACAGTATTGGAAACAGGGGACTCACTGCTGACATCGATGCTATATATATCAGAGATTAAGTTTTAATTAAACCAGTCTGGTCGAAGACAAATAAGTGAAAAAAAGTTACCAAGGTTTTTTAATAAAAAAAAACATTTAATATGGAATTCCACCATGAATTGACAGTTTCAAAAATAGAAATAAGTATTTTTTGTGGTTTTCTTATATATATTAATAACTTTTAATCCATTTTTTAATTAACTTTTTTTTGATGGTGTGGAAGTTGAAAATTTGTATTTAAAAAAAAATGGGTGGCAATTGGTATATCGTCGAACCGGCCCTGACTGCCTTCAACACCTTCTCTTTCTTTTAACAGTGTTTTCCACCAACAATAAAAAATTGCTTTGAATAGTTTTATGTACAATGTACATTTGTTACTTAATTTTATTTATTTGCTACCGGTTTCGACACATCCGTGTCATTCACCAGCGTTCTTAAAACTAACTTATATTAAACAAGTACAGAAATGGGAGTGACGACTTGGAGGGGGAGGAGGTAGAAGGAGATAAAATAACAAGGAAACATGGTTAACAAAGGTGATTCACATGGTGCTATTATTTGTGGATAAAACTCTTCAAAACAAAATGTATATAAATTGTTACACAGTTAATGTCCAAGAAATTAAGATAAGATTATTAATATTATTTACTAATGTGAAATGATAATTGCGTGATCTTGCGATTGTTTTGCTTTTAACAAAGGCTACGAATCAGCTTACAGTAATTATATCTATATTTTTCATGTTTGTTACTAAATTATTAAACACATATCCTATAGTATATGATGCCTAAAAACTGGTTTACACCTACACTGTGCAGGTGTTATATTATTATTAAAGGTCACGGATTTCGGAAGCTTTATTTGAATTTTTTTTTAAAGGAGATTCTTAATTCAATCAAATTATCCCCCTTTCCCTTGGCCGGCTTTCCCGCAGTAAACCACATACAACCTTTATTTGACTAATAATATATTTTAGGGCGAATTGCAATCTCCTGAGGGCAATCGAAATAATAGTAAGTGTTTTTATATTATTCCGACAACGGGGTACTTACTTTAAAGGTCGCACAAATGGACATTACCCAAACAATACGCACTTAAGATTGTGTGCAAGTATACACTTCCGACACTGATGTCCTTGTGATTCGTCACTGAGAAACAGCTTTTGTATTACGTTCGCCTACTTATTTTTTTTTAGCAAAAAGTGTGTAAGATAATAATGCTCGAAAAGTTTAACCGTTACTTTTATTATATAAAAAATGCATTCAATTACACTGGAATTTCTCTTTTGAAGTCGAATAACAAGTATAAAACATTTTGTATGCAAGCAATGCATATGTGTATGCCCCGCGTTCGTCTCAACTCGATACATTTTTTTTTTTGTTTAAACCACATTTATTTTTATTTATTTATTATATTATTTATTATATTGTATACGCCATATATGGGCTTTTACATATTTAGTTAGTTATAATATTCACACAGGTGCAAAACACATTACAGTAACTGCAACAAAAACTAATAATACACAGTAACAGAAAAAATAAAAAATAACGGGTGCAATATCCACCAAGTCAATACTGACATTGATAACAAATAAGTAAATAATGTAAAAAGTTGTAGTTAACAATAATTTATAAACCAGGCAGAAACAAATCACTCATCCTCCTTTTGAAATTTGCCAAGTTTAGATTATTGTCAAATACATCCATATCATTTAAGTATTTGTTACCAAGACTGTGTAAGCGTTGAATTGGTGAATTCAAACTATAGTTAGAACGGGATAAAGATATGTAGAAAGTTAATGTCTGTCTTGTAGTTCGATTGGGTATGTACAAGTTTATTAAATGCAGGAGTTCAGAACAATTTAATTTACAGTTTAACAAGTTTAGTAAAAAGGTTAGTTTTCTAATGTTGGAATATTTAAAATATTCATTAACGATGGGTAATTTATGTGCTCTAAAGGTATGTTTACTTTAAAATTTATGAAACGCAAAAAATTTTCTTTGAATTCTTTCAACATTGTGAATATGTATTTTGTAGAAAGGCGACCACACTATGGAATTATGTTCAATTAAACTTCTAACTAGGGATATGTACAATAATTTTATTACTTGTAACGATTGAAATTTTTTTATTGTTCTTAATATAAATCCTAAAGTTTTCATACCTTTATTTACAATTTGTTGAATGTGAGCAGTGAAATTTAGTTTCTCATCCATTATAATGCCGAGATCTCTCATTTCTGTAACTCTTTGTAGATTTATTTAATAGTCAAAAAAGAGAGACGTTTTCTTTCTGGAAAAGGTTAGAGTTTTACATTTTTCAACATTTAGATATAAATTGATTTGTGAGCACCAGTTATTTAGCATGTCAATATTAAACTGAAGAATTTGACAGTGGTTTGAATCAGTTATTTCTCTATATAATTTAATATCGTCGGCGAATAGAAAAACTTTGGTATGTTAACGTATATACAGTAGAATCATTTTAAAGAGACTCTTGCTTGTGTAGTGATATACTGTATCATAGAACTTCTGCGGGGTAAGGGGGGACTGCGAGCGGGTGTTCCAAACCAATTTGAACCACTATTGGTGTGCTACATTATACAAGCAAGAATCCCTTTTAAATGATTTGCCTGCACTTTGCTACAATTTTTTTTAATTCGATTCTGTGAAACTTTAAATAACTGCTTTTGTAAATGTATATTTAAGTATGTGGGTCTGTATAAACACTTACGGTGTTTTATTTTTTCAGATACTGTGTAATATAATACGATAACCTTTTCTTCTACCAGTTTTGTTACTGCATTGTTTGTATCTATTGTTACGTAACGGAACTCCACCATCCGGTTCGTAATTAAATTTACATATTGACATTCGAATATAATTAAAGATTACTTATAGATCAAACTATAGATGCAATACCCTCCACTAGTTCAAACTATAGATGCAATACCCTCCACTAGCTTGAACTATGGATGCAATACCCTCCAAAAGCTCAATCTCAGGGGATATTTCGTGTTTGCAGTTCGTTTATAGTTAATTTGAGAAACCACCGCTTCCAGGTTATACACGAGAAATACAAGGCTGATATAAGCGTAATGAGAAAGATTAAGAAAAGGACGATTAGATGGTTTGGGGATGTAGAGCGAATGGACGAAGAAATAATTGTAAGAAGAATATATGACGCGAATGTGAATGGAAGAAGCCGGGCATGCCCGAGGAAGACATGACACGATCAAGTGGATCAAGTACTTGAGTCGGGCCATGTCAAAATTCGGAATAATATAAGAGAATGTATGGTACGATGTATGAATATTAATGAAGCATGAAATGTATGCAAAGATCGAGTTTGTTGGCGGTCCGTCCTTTTCTGTCTACCCCTGCGGAGGAACGGCGTGATGGTTAGTTAGATTATTCCTACTTCAGTTTTGTATCGGTTGTGTAAAAATATTTCTTGTGTCAAAATGAGTTTTGTGTAACTCATTGGATTGCTGTGTAGCAAGACATAAAAAGAGTAAATTGACTGAAACCAACAATCAAAATGCTTAAAATTTTAAACCCGCACGCTTTTTTTATTATATCAGCATTTCGATTGTAATAATAAGTATGTTGCAATAGAATAATTCGATTGAATCGTTGATTCCCGTATCCTGCCGGAGATACGGCTGGCCGCGCAGCAAACATCACCACAGACTGGCCGATAGACCATAGACTATATGAACTCTACGCCAACTCATCATGGACTCTATAAACCGTGGAAGTATTGTCGTTGTATAGAAGTTTTGCAAGCCGCTGCCGGTGAACGGTAACAAATAATAAATAACAATACTCAATTTAAATTAGTGGAGTATTTCATAATAATTGTAGTAATACTCAGATTTAGTACAGATTTATCCTTCTTTACCAATCTCGCCACGTCAACCGGTACGTTTTCAACAAAGGGTTCATTCTCATAGTTTTGTATTACTTATTCCCAGATGTCTAGTCTTTTTACGGCGGTCTAAGGTACAAAATGTTGGCATGAATTTTGTTGTTTTTGTATTTATTTACGAAACAAACAGTTTGAAAATGATTTTTTTTTTAAATATAAAAACCTTAAAATCTTAAACGCTAATACTAGGCGTGCCGGTAAATACCTTTAACAGGTGTATCCCACGATAAGCCAAAAATGTTACCCAGGACCCTATTTTTTGTTTGGAAAGAATGAGATTCTTCTACACGTTTTAATTCAGTAAGATCAAATCTGTGGTACAAAATTTTATTTCAGCACATTAATAACCCTATATATAATACAAATAAACTAGAGCACACTTACAATACTCGTCTCAATTTTTATGATGGATTTTTTTTTCAATTTTTTACACAGGAAACTTCGAGAGAAATAATTTCCTTCAAGGCCTATATCATCTTTGGGGATGCTGTGTGGAGTGTATTTTGGAGGATAGGAAGGAGTGAACTCAGGTCTTGAAGAGACCCGTGTTGTAGAAGAGAGGAAACACAGAGGACGGCAGATCATTTCACAGCCGAGGTGCAAGGACGAGTCGTAGAAGCGACCCGTTCTCATGTGACAAATATCAACCGTGTGCAAATGTTCGGCGCGAATTTGGCATGTTTCCCGACCACGAACCGGTGCCGAAAGGATCAATGACGCTAGTTCTTCAGAGCATCTTCCATTAAAATACCGGTAGAATGAGACAGCATTCCCACCTGACGTCTGTGCTCCAAAGATTGCATTCCGTTTGTTAAGACAGGCGAATCTATCAAACGGACCGCCCATTTCTGAGTCAAGGGTTTTTTTCAGATATTTTGGGGCTCCCGACCAGAGGTGACTGCCAAATTCTACAGTGGGGCGCACTTTATACAGGGTCAGCAGCTGTGTACTATTAAAGTATTAATGGTTCCTAAGCATCAAAACAAATATGAACAAAGAACTTTAGATCACAAGAATCCTAGTTGTTTAAATCTGTTACCCGCGGAAATAATAAAAAAAAAACTTTATTAAAACTAAACCGTTTATAAATATATTTATAACTAGAATGGCTGAAAGAAGCTATTTGTATTCGTTAAAAAGGAAATATTATTATATGTATGATTTATTGTAGTCGTTTAGTTTTTTTTTTAAATATTTATGTAGAAATATTTTTTGTGTAAGATTCTTGAAACATATTTATGCTTTAAGTTTGGTACATATGTTTTTTACTGTAATTTTATTCTATACATATATATATATTGTAACCTTAACTGTAAATTTTGAGATTTTAATAACAAACTCCCGTTAGACAATCTACAAAGAATCGGAACTTTTTACATTGCATTTAAGAAAAAAGAAGTAAAATAAAACGTAATACTAGATGCATATTTATCATGTAATAAATAATATTTATAACTAACTAACCATCATGCCGTTTCCCCGTAGGGGTAGGCAGATAGGACGGACCGCCAAACAACTCGATCTTGGCATACACTTCTTGCTTCATTCACATTCATACTACATTCTCTTCTGTTATTCCGACTTCTGACATGGCCCGACTCAAGTATTTGATTCACATTTGCGTCATATATTCTCCTTACATTCCTCTCTTCGTTCATTCGCTTTACATGCCCAAATCATCTTATGTTTATCGTTTGTCTATACTTGACATTATTTTTTAGTATTCTGTATATTTCTGATGAGGTAAGCATCGCTTCCGAAACATGTTGATATGTATATATTAATAAAGTGGTGAACACAAAGTATTTTTTTAATTCGTTTATTAACAATGACGCCACAAAGTGAATACCAATCTTTTGAAGAAATTATACAGTACTTATTACAAAATGAAGCCTCGAGTTCTATGAACTTTGCGCTTTGAAATATTTTCTCCGCAGTCAGGTATTGATCAAGGATCATAATAGTGCCGTAGTTAGCTGTCGGGATACATTGTGTGGACCCATTGTATGCACGTAGTCAATTTCATGGTCCCATAGTTCATAATCGAGGCTGGGCCACGCCTTACCTCCTCGCTCCTGTGGCCCCCTAGTACCGTGTCTATAGGACAGCTACTCCTGGGGCCGATGTTATCTGGTGAATAATCTGGATGGATTATTTCCATTATGCAGAACATTCACTATGACTTACATTAATCGTTAGTCTAGTAATGACAGACGATTTATTGAATATTAGCTTCTTCGTTGTGGCTCATCTTCTATTGTTACATACTTCCCAAAATTTGTATTGCGTTTGATCGGTCCCACTAAAAAAAAATAGTTTTACTGCAATGCATGGGTCAAAACGTCATCTCTTTTCAGAGCTATTTGTGAAAATTCAATTGAATATTCCTTTGAAGTTTCTATTGAAACAGCTACCAGATACGTTATTGCTTTATCGGGGTTTCTATTGACTTACTCCTTGATTACCTATAACAATTTATTACACTTCAACTTCTTTATACCACTGGCACCACAAGCAATAATCATAAAATAAATACCTCGATGTTGTTGATATATTTGGTAGATCAATGTAGCATGCATTAGTACGGTTTACTCATCGAGCAGAGCTACGTTATTTGAAACTATTTAACTCTGGATGTGTCAAATTATGTTGTTTCTTTTTATATTATGTACTACAATACATACTTTTTCAATATTATTTGTAAATGTCCGTGTAAAGACCTGTAATCGGCGTAAATAAATAAATAACAAATAATCATGTAAATTTAAATATTCAAGTTAGTTGCAAGTTTCTACTTTTAAGCTATGGTTGTAAGTCATTATAGCATTAATATCCATCAATACCCACGTGGTCAGAAATACGTATTAGTTTTAAGTCACTACATATAAGTCTTAATAATAATAATATTAATAATTGGATGATTTGTATAGCACCGTTATTGTGAAAAATTACCTCAAGGGCGCAAATTTGTAAGTAACAGCTATAAGTCTTAGTTGTAAATAACAAGCTATAAGTCTTTGTTGTAAGTAACAAGTATATAAATCTTAGTTGTAAGTAACAAGCTATAAGTCTTAGTTGTAAGTAACAAGCTATAAGTCTTAGTTGTAAGTAACAAGCTATAAGTCTTAGTTGTAAGTAACAAGCTATAAGTCTTAGTTGTAAGTAACAGCTATAAGTCTTAGTTGTAAATAACAAGCTATAAGTCTTTGTTGTAAGTAGCAAGTTATAAATCTTAGTTGTAAGTAACAAGCTATAAATCTTAGTTGTAAGTAAGAAGCTATAAGTCTTAGTTGTAAGTAACAAGCTATAAGTCTTAGTTGTAAGTAACAAGCTATAAGTCTTAGTTGTAAGTAACAAGCTATAAGTCTTAGTTGTAAGTAACAAGCTATAAGTCTTAGTTGTAAGTAAGAAGCTATAAGTCTTAGTTGTAAGTAACAAGCTATAAGTCTTAGTTGTAAGTAACAAGCTATAAGTCTTAATTGTAAGTAACAAGCTATAAGTCTTGGTTGTAAGTAACAAGCTATAATTCTTAGTTGTAAGTAACAAGCTATAAATCTTAGTTGTAAGTAACAAGCTATAAGTCTTAGTTGTAAGTAACAAGGTATAAGTCTTAGTTCGAAGTCGTTAGCTTTAAGTCATAGATGTAAGCCTAGTAATAAATCTTAGCTGTAAGAAATTAGTCATAAGTCTAATTTACAGGTTAAATAAATGAATTGTTGTAAAGCGCCCCTGGGGTGATTGTACCACGAAAACGGCGATGTCGGAGTAATTCAGCCATTGTTATGATTATTACAGCACTCATTCATATTATAAAAAAATTGTAATTTAATTCATTATCCACTGATAATTTTTAAGGAAGGTACATAATTTTGCAAATACATTAAAATCAAATGTAATTCTTGTTAAAATAACCTATGCCATTAGTACAGATTCAAACAACACTCGCAGATGCCACTGTGGTCACCTCGTGTAATTTACGTATAGCATCCTCTTAGAACCATAATATACGAGTATACCATTTTTAGCTTGTAGACTGCTTGAAAAAATTGCTCTATAATATCTAAGAAAATCGTCGGATTTTGATGACATAAAATACGAAGATGATATAAAATACGAAAATGAAATAAAATACGAAAATGACATAAAATACGAAAGTGACATAAAATAATGTAACAGTTTAAGGTTGAGGGTATCCAGTAAATTCACCGTGGAAGATCACAGCGGAGAAAGTTCACCGCTCATAATTTTATTCATCGCGGAAAGTTCACTGCGGGACAATTATTTCCATTATCCGCCCCAAAAGAAGAAGGGTACTTGTGCGATTTTGATAGCTTGGAGTTAAGAATGCAGTTTGCTTAGTCATTTGTTAATTTATAACAACACTGTATTTCAATATTTCAGAAATATGTCCCTTGGGGTATAAACTTTAATTATAAATAACATACACATGAATAAGGCCATTATAGGCTGAAACCGGTCTGGTCAAAAAATAAAAAAAGGATTAAAAAAATGTTTTAAAAAATAAATAAATAAAAAATAATAATAAATAAAGATGCGATTTTTTTTAAACGATCGCTTATGCCCTAAGCGTGATTTTTATTAGTGCGCTCCCTTTCTTCCGTATCAAAATATCTCCGCTCGGAGGGTATTACAGAGTCTGAATATTCGGCGGTAAATTGTGTGTGGTGAATGTTCCTAGAACCAGTATGAACAAATCTTTTTTACCTTGAAAATACCTTTTTCCTTATTCCCCGAAAGCTTTGGTTGGAACTTAAATCAGGGATAGGTAGAAGCTGCATAGTATTCCTTGGAGGTAGTGGCGTTGTGTGGTGTGTACCGTGTGCCGTGTGCTGTGTAAGCACTTCGAGCTGTAGGTCATAATACCTTTGCTTTTAGGGCTGAATGCTCGCCACAGCAGCAACTCAATTATGCCAATCAACGGTCACCCTTCGCATATTATCAGTCTATGACCGACCCATCAATATATTAGACCAGTGATATTCAAGCTTCGAAAAACGACGTCTTCTTTCAATTTCAAATGTGTAATACAACGAGGTGATACGCTGATTGCTTTATACATTGCTTTAGGACAAGTTGGATCCATCTTATGAAGTAAAAGATGACTAAAATCACCTTCATTAACTTTATGAAACACTTGTTTTTAAATTATTTTATTTTAAAATTGTATTTTACATAAGTCTTACAAAACTGAATATATTCAGTTTTATTTTAAGAAATCTATCAATTTTACATATTTATTTGATTACATTGTATACAAATTAATGCTTGACATTTAGCGTTTACTTGATACGTATTATATTACGATATTAGGTTTCATTTCGATTTAGATATTATTTAAAATTATGAATAATGGTCTGGATTTGTCAGATCTTATTAACTTAATAAACATTCACATGCCGTCAGGACCATCTATTTGCCCGCATGCAGGACCAATGACCATCTTAGGATAAATTCTCCAATTCCCCGTATTTGTGCGCATTCTTCACAGTACCCTTTCAAAATATCGAACTGAAATAATAGGTACGACCACAAATTGATGCACAAGTATAAAATGTATCGAGAGTATCTCCTGTCCCGATCCCATCTTCCTCTTCCTCTCCCCGCTTCCTTCTTTTTTTTTCTTTATCTTGTTAGCTTCATAAATAAAACATCTGTATTTAACCACTGTTAACACAAGAAACATTGTTGGCTTACCGTTTGTCAAACTTCCTTTGAATACATATTTGTATTAAAAGCTGTTTGTTTCTTACGAATAAATAAATTTCTACCATTCAGTAACTTACTTAATTAGGAATGCATATACTAACATGGTATTAGTTTTCATGTTCTATGGAGGCAAAATGACCTGACTTTGTTTTTTTTTCGAAGCTGGGGTCTCTTTCCTAAGCCTTCGGGAAATGCGTTAAACATTTCAAGAATTTTATGCCTCGTTGTTTACATCGTGTGATTTACTAATGATATACATTTGTGCTTCTCCATGGCTAGTGTGGTAGTTAGAAACGGATTTGTATTTGCTCAGTTTTATTCAAGTACATTTTGTATGTTAATCCATAACTGTTTACTCCGTAGACTTATTAATTCGGCTTGATTTTTGTTAACAAAATTTTTATGATGGTAAAATTTATCTAACACAGATCTTATTCTATTACATATACTTTTTTTGTCATTACATCAGTTGAAGATGTCATCTATTGTAAGACCAAGGAATGTGTTTTGGTAAACTTTTTCTACGTTAGGTCATTTACATTGCCTTTGGTTTTTTGCATGGCAACAGTCATACGTATGACTTTGAATGTACATGTTCTTATTCTGGCAGCTTTCATGTAGAGAATGCATAAGCAAATATTTTTTTGCAATAATAATACTAGGATTGTCTAAGAATTAAAGACCGTTTGTCATTTGCGGAGGTACGGACGACATACTTCACTGCTTGGCAACACTAGCTTGTTGCACGTACTCCCCCCTCCATAACGGGCGGTCGTTCGGCTCGATAGTTTTAGTTAATCCAGTCTGGCTGTGACTGCTGTTAGAAACGGACGTTCCGCTGAGATCTCCCGCCAAATGTGAAGTGCGTTCTGTTATTCGCTTTTTTAACGCGGAGAAATCCACTTAATTGAAATTCATCGCCGTTTGAGTACCATTTATGGCGATGTGATTAACTAACATAATGCTATAAAGTAGTGTGCTGAGTTTTCGAGTGGTAGAACCAAAGTGCATGCTGAGGAAGGAGGAGGAAGGAGGTCTTCAATTGATGACGCGTTGTTGGAGAAAAACCTCGCTCTTTCAATCTTTTTGGGATGTCCTTAACCATCCGGATTATAGCCCTGACCTGGCGCCCAGTGATTTTCATCTCATCCTTCATCTAAAGCAACATCTGCCCGGAAAACGCTTCACGACCAACGAGGAATTCCAGGAAGAGGTATCAAGCTGGTTGTGGACCGCGGAGAGAGATTTTTATGACAAAAGGGATCATGGACCTTGTTCCCCGACTCAAGAAGTGAGTTGAACTTGCCGGAGATTACGTATAACAGTAGTATAGACATGTACGAACAATGCCATGTACAAATTTTGTAAGAATAAATTTTTCCCGATTTTTAAAACGAAAACGGTCTTTAATTTATGGACAACCCTCGTAATTCCGTTATCTGGGGATCATTTTATTATATTATTAAGATCTGTTTTTGCGGAATTTCTACAACTGTAACGTGGCACTTAATTTAAGTATAAGAATGGTAGATTGATAATATTTTACTTCTATTCTTCTATATGACGTGGAAACCTGGTATTGACAAGAAATATGAAAAGATTAAAATATGGATGCAAAAGGGCTTTCTAAAAATACCTACTAGGAATTTTCAAGGTTGTGACTTTGGTCTTGTTTGGTTAACAGATCTAAATAGTCAGGTACTTCCCTGGAATCCCTGAGTTTCGTCGTCGGTTCAAAAATCTGAGTGATAAGTAACTCAATCTTATCAATATTACTCAATAATATAATATTGTTTTAGTACTTAATTTAAAACGCATTTCTTTTTCCTCATAGCACCAACCAGTACCTTTCAAACACATACACATAATTGTTTATTCCATAATATTTGTTTTTCTCTTCTCTTAGTAAGTATTTAACTATTATACTACTCGTATGGTCAAATTATCTGGTATACGTAAACAATTACTCTATTTTTTTTCTTATCTCTTTGAACTTATCTATTTATTCTACATTAATTATTATACTAAACTCAAATTGCCTGGTACACAAAATTGATTTTTTTTCTGTACTCTCCACATTTTTTATAGTTAATTATTGTACTTTTTTCTAGATTTGTTTAACAAACTATGTCAATACTAGTTTTTTCCCTTCTTTTTTTGTATAATGGCACTTAATATGAACTAAACATGTAAATTTGACTGTCCTAAAACGGGATTTGTTCCCAGTTGGGCATTCAAAGCTTTCTTACATTTTATTGTCAACTAATGTGTGTTTCAAATAAAATAAATAAAACTTCCCTTCTCCACTACCTTCAGCCTCACAACAGTTCCCAGTTGAAGATGTCATAGTCCCACTGACTCCATATTGTTGAGAGCATTTGCGACTCTTGTGCGGTATTCACTTAACAAATCAAAGGGAGCAATTAATACACGATTAACCAAATGACACTCTCCCAATGAGAGATTGATGAACAACGTGGTAGAAAAAAACTTTCGGTCTACCGTCTGCAGGGTGAAGGCTGCCCTTTACATAGCCTGACTTGACCGGGAGAAGATCACGAAAGAAATCAATTATTTCCACGGACATCAGAATGAATAGACTTGCCTCAACGTGCCATTTCGATGGCTGGAAGCAAAAGTCTCGTGATACCCATTTTTTCAACAGCCTAGTTCACTGCAGTCCTCGTTTATTATAAAACATTTATAAAAGAGTCAACCTAAATACTTTTTGGCTTCTCTAAATAAGTCGAATTAAAAAAAAAACTTATTTGCTGCTTTACTTAAATTGGCTGCTCGCCTACCTCGCCCCTTTATGTTGGTTTCTTCCCCTTGCGTTTTAGGCCAACTCTATGTATTATTTGCTCTGTGTTTATTCCGAATTTTATCAAATTTAACTTAGTGAAAAAAATCACACTTACTCCCGAAATCCAATTTACGATCAAAATTCCATATTTCTCACGTGACCTACCGGAAACCCGCAGCAATCTACTGACAGGAACAGCTACTGATCAACGGTTTGGCGACCACTGCGCTAACTCAACTAGGAGACCGGGATTTCTGGACCTCAGAGGAAATAGTAAGATAGTGGTAAGGAATAGATGTGAAATGTGTGACTGTGGTATCCAGTACTATGCTGTGTGAGTACAATGAATCGATGCTATTATGAATTGTTTTTCGGAACCAAATGATGTTCCACCAATGCACACAGTGAAGGTGAATTAAAAATGCACACCTTGAAAATAAACATTAACTAAATTTAAACGATTGATTTGACAAAAAAAATTGTAGTAGAACTAAACAGTTAATAAATATATTGAAAACTTGACTGGCTGAAAGAAGCTACTTGTATTAGATAATAAGGAAATATTAGTTTATGTACGATTTATCGTTGACTTCATGTTTTTTTTTTTAATTTTTGTAAAAATGTTTTTGAGTAAGATTCTTTCATTTATTTTATTTATTTATTTATTTGAAACGCACATAATTAAACAATAAAATGTAAGAAAGCTTTGACTGCCCAACTGGGAACAAATCCCGTTTTAGAACAGTCAAATTGACAAGTTTAGTTCATATTAAGTGCCATTATACAAATATAGAAGGGAGAAAAGCTAGTATTGACATAGTATGGTAATGTAATATATCTAGAAAAAAAAAGTATAATAATTAAGTACAAAGAGAAGTAATGTTACTAGAGAAAAAAAACTTATGAACGTAGTTATGAAGAAATGAGAAAAACAAATATTATAGAGTAAACAATTGTGTATATGTGTTTGATAGGTACTGGTTGGTGCTATGAGGAAAAAAATGCATTTAAAATTGATTACTAAAAAAAGTTCTTGTGAAATATTTATGCTTTAAGTTTGTTACTATGTTTTTATTATATATATATATATTGTAACCTTAAATGAAAATTTTTAATAATAAGTTTCCGTTAGACAAACTACAAAAAAGTATTCAAATTGTTTTAAACCTCATCTTAATATTACGTACATACGCCCCAGATTCGTCTGATACTTTTTTTTATTATTTTTCTGTTGTTTTTTCGGATCATTATCTTCTTCAATGATACAAAAAGTAGTTTATCGGGACTTTTAGAACATTTTATTTTTATTTTTTTAAATGTAAATACAAATTATTCATTCGATATTAGAAAAAAAATGGTAGAAATATTCTGAAACGTTTCTCTTATAATATATTTATAATTTCACAAAAACATTGCTTCGTTATTTTTTCATAAAGCGTTTTTAATGGAAAAACTTTTGTAAAATCACCGTCCATGTCGATGAAATTCAATCGAAATATTCTTTCTATGAGTGAAATGTTTCGCAGTCGGATATTTCAATTATCTAATTGTTTCAATTATGTCCAACACTAATGCGCTAATGCCAGTCCACATTTAAAATCTCTTATAGCAACTCTGCTGGAAAATCAACGTACCTACTCTAATATTCGCGTTTGAATAAGGAACTCCAGTCAAACTTTTTTATCGATGATGGCGTTCATTCTTAAATACCAGTATATTTCGTTTTTTTTTCTAAAGTTAGTTTTCATAGTAAAAATATTTTTTACAGTTTCAATTTTTCAAAGGTCGCCAAAACGCTCCAAATCTATGTCCGGTTGGTTTTGATCAGTTTTGAGGTTGGAATGTCAAATGTCAAAACAAGGATGAGCTTCACCGTACATACTTATATATTATATTCATAGTAAAGAATAACTAAATATAAGTAAGAAAATTGTGTATCTTTTTAGAAACTTCAACTCAAAGAATAATAATAGTATTGAGCATTGACATTATCGTAATATACCTATTGATAATAGGTTTTCTCATGAATACTCTAATTTATTTCATTAATAATAGTTTTTTTTTATTATTTTTTATTTATTTATATTGAACAACAATTATAGAGCTTAAAGTCACCCGAATTAAGTTAAAATTTCGCCAAAACTAAAAAAATACATATTAAGATCCAAATCCAAAAACAGGATGCGCACGTGACGTCAAATGTTTCAAATGCAATGGTACCAACATAATAAGGTGTTTCGATGAGATGATTTTTTATGCACTTTTAATTAACGATTTATAAATTCCACATGTAATTAAATACAATAAAATTTATACATTCAGAATCGGCGTTTGTTGATCTATATGAATGTATGTTTTTAAAGGCATTATATTTTTCACAGGAGTTCCTTATTACCCGTAGTTTCATACATTTTGACAACCGCTCTGAAATATTTTAGTGAAATCAAACGACAAGGGCGGGGAGTTTTATTAAATTATTCCCCTTCCTCCTCAACATCTAATAATATATTTAAGCTTAAAACAACATAGTCGCATCATATTTAACAATAAATCGGTTAATTAGATGATACAAAATCACTCACGTTAAACGGTCTAAATTTCGTAATAAGAAGTTTACTCTCAAACCAATGCTGATCAAAGTTCGAAACCGATTCCCTGCCGGAGTTATACTGAAGCATGACACAGCGCAACGCAGCCCTCCCGGGTAGATCCTTCCTCTCAGGTAAATAGGTAAATGTGTAGCTACCCCACTCGGGCGACCCGACCCCGGCTTGTTGTTTGCCCGTGAGAGGTACTCGCTACTCGCTAGGGGTAGGTTGACTGCGGCGCTCGCCTGGAATGCAATTAGTTGGCAATTTGGTGGTAATTGATATTGTGGCATCTTACTAGAGGGAAAATATTTTCACGGAGCAAAATTCGCGACGGAAAACCGCGTCCCGGAGCCCGATACACGATGAATGGTTGACGAGGAGTTTGCTTGACTCCTAATTGGGGAGGTAGATGGTTTGTTCCCATAAAATTGAGCATTACGCTTATTTCTCAGTTCCTTTCCTCAAACTTCAGATGACTTTTCATTATCGTGCTCTTTGAAATTTTCATAAATATTTTGTAACATTTTGCAGTTCACGTTTTGATCAAGATTCCGATGGCTTCATTGTGATCCATTATTTATCAATGTTCCTTACATCAGCTGTAAATTCACTTTTGTATCGTCAATCAAACTAAAATTTTGCGAAGTATTTTGTATTATTGTGCAATAAAATATTATTTTATCTTTAAAACATTATTTTACGTATTTGAGCGTCCCCTTGCGGGAAGTATAGCAAGCAAATTAAACTACATTGAACGACAAAAAACATCGTTTTATTAAATAGGTATATTTAAAGCGAATGTCTAATATATAGGAAACATCGGAAGTTATTTGTAACTCCCAAAGAACAGTAAACAATCATTGAATATCTGTTTTCTCCGAAATACGAGTAATATATTAGTAATTAATAATTTTATTATTATTTTTTTTTGCGTTTAATTCGTAGAACTTCTGTTATTTTTATAGAAATTTAATGTAAATCAAATTTACTAATGTTATTATTATGCAAATATTTTAGTTTTGATTATTGTGACAGCTGTTTCGGCTTCCAAGGCCATTTTTGATGATTTACTAATATAATTTCAACACTATATTAATATACACATATAGATGTTTCGAAAGGGATGCTTTCTTCATCAGGAATATATAGAATACTAAAAATAATAATGTCAATTATAGACAAATGGTAAACATAGAACACAATAATGTAAGAATAAAAAATTATTATTGTGTTCTATGTTTATGATTTGTATGTACTTGACATTATTATTTTTTAGTATTCTATATATTTCTGGTGAAGAAAGCATCGCTTCCGAAACATGTAGATATTTGTATATTAATAAAGTGGTGAATACAAAATAATTTTTAAATAATCAATTTTTTTTAAATAACTGTATACATCAATTGAAATCACAAATCCCAGTGGTTTTTTTTTTACATTATTCAAATTTTGAAAAACCTTTTTATCCACCACATCGATTGTATATATCTATCAAGCCTATAAAAATGTCAAAACAGTTCTATTAAATCAATGTTTACGGCTACTTCATGAAATATCCCAGCCCATAAATACGACGAAAAAATTAAAATCCCATTGAATCAATGCTATTTGAAAGCAGGGACGAATAGGTGATCTGTATTCGAGCGTGGATGCATGTGAACATGGGTACATCTGAGCATAATGCGATTTCCTTTCACAAAAAATATCTAATTTGTCCGGCAGGCCTATGCATGAAGGAACATGGACAAAAACACACAATGACCGAATTTCCGGTCGTTTCAGTTCCTCGCTGTTAATTCCGGTCAGTGAATAAATAACATATCAGTGCGGCATATGGATTGCGCGAGGAAGTCACTCCTTCGGTGCTCTGCGCCCTGCTAGCTTATAGCTCATCAGTATATACTCATCCGAACTTCGAATCGCACTAAAATCCTCTCAAAAATCGTCAAAACTTGTTAATTACAATTGGCTTATTTTAAAATCGTTATTAAATCATGTTAAGGTGACGTGAAATTATAAAGTTTACTGGAGTACTTTGTATCATTTTTTAAACTTTAAACAAAGAAATAATTATATCGTGGAAGTGGTGAAAGAATGATTTAGAAATTTCTGGGTAAGTGTTTAGAAATTATTTATTTTTTAAGTTGTTTAATTTTGTTAAGTGATGAATTTGAAACATGTTAGTCATCAATGTTAATCTAGTGTATTTCTGGAATGGTCACAGGGGCATTGAAATGATCAAAAAGTAATACTTAAATAAGTTATTCGATATTGATTTTTTTATATTTTCGGTAGATTAAATTTCATCTGTGTTTACCGAATTCGTTATTAATTGAATCTAAGGAAGACAATCTTAATAATTAACTAACTAACTAGCCACCGCGCAGTTTCACCGCAGGGACAGGCAGAGAAGACGAACTGCCAAAAAAAACTCGATATTGGCATGTTGATTTTATAATTGTTTATAGTCTGAATAAATATGGAGTTATTTAAAAAAAAAAAAAACGATATATCGTTTCACTAAAATTGTAAAGACGCTCATCTCAACACAGGACTCTCCTAGTGAGATGAGTGGATAATGTTTTTCGCTAGTGTTTTTGTTTTTTTAAAAAAATAAACTTCTTGCTTCATTCACATTAATACAACGTCTGTTACATTTCCTTCTATTACTCCAACTCCTGATATCGTCCGACTCAAGTATTTGATTTACTCGATTGTGCCATGTCTTCCTCGGATGTCCCCGGCTTCTTCTTCCATTCACGTGTATTCTCTGTACACTCCTTTCTTCGTTAATTCTAACATTACTTAAAAATAAATAAATTAAAAATTACTTTTTATTCACCACTTTATTAATATATACATATCAACATGTTCCTTAAGCGAAGCTTTCCTCATCAGGAATATACAGAATACAAAAAAAAACTGTCAAGTATAGACAAATGATTAACATAAAACACAATAATGTAACAATATAGAAATTATAAACGTACACAAAAAGTGATTAAATAATAATTTGTCCATACTTGACATTATGATTTTTTAGTTTTCGTATATTCCTGATGAGGAAAGTTTCGCTTTCGAAACATGTTGATACGTACATTAATAAGGTGGTGGTTACAAAAAAAAAATTATTTAGTTTATTTTTAATGACCCCACAAAGTGAATACCAATCTTTTGACCAAATTATATCATAAAAAAAGTCTTAAAATATCTATATTCAGTTGTCTTTACGGAGTTTGAAAAGAAAATTAAACTACAATGATTGTAATATTCAGTAGCTTATTATTGAATTGCTGATTTTCGCAAGAATATATATAAAGCAGGCTTTGATTTAGGTGCAGTTTTCTAAGTCGTGTTACACCAAACAGTTTGGGAATACTTTCGGAAGACGAAACAGCTATCAATTGTGAATATAAGTATTCCTAGCAGTATTACAAAAGTGCAATCGCTGGAAAAATGGTGAAGTTTTACGTTGAATCTAGACAGAAAACGTGCACGGTAGACTTTTTAGTAATAACAGGATCATGGATGAAATATTCTCGAGACGATAAAATTTAAAATAAATATACTTTAATACTGTGTTAAAAGTGAACTGTGTTATTTTGTCATATCACAATAATATAAATATAATTAAATTTGATTTTCGATAAATGGAAAATTTAAAAAAAAAGTCACTGTTAATGAACAATGGTTGAGGAAAAGTGTTATATTCAATAATAAAGGGTGTTTTATTTATAGGTATCTGAATATTAAAGATATAAAAAGGGAATATTTACTTTCTGATAAAGTTTCAAGTTAAAAGATTTCATTTTTTAAAATAATTTTCTTTATAAAGCTACCTTTAATTACAGTTTCATACCGTATAGAAAATTCAGTAATGTTCTATTGTTACCAATTTCAATTTTAATTGCATTCTTTTTTAATCGAATCTGGAGATATTCGCGTGCTAAAAATTGGTTTCAATTCAGTCTGGTCAAGCGGCTCAAAGCTGAACCGGTAGTGAAAGGAAGAGAGCCTTCGGAGGCTGCGCCTGTCCTGTCCTTGTGCCAGCGGGGACCGGAAATTGGAGTAAACGTCGTTACGACTCGCCGTTTACCAATCACCAATATCAATATGTCTGAAGAATCTCTAATGGACCGGGACCGGGACCGGGACCGCTTCATGCCGTGGCGGTAGTTTTTTTCAAAGTGACGAAATTATACCATTGAGACACAGTCGCCTAGGAGAAACTTTCAAACGATCTTTCATTATCGCCTTTTATACAATTTGTTATGGAAATTGGTTCTCCGAGATTGCCATATTTTGTAATTTTGTATGGCAGGGGGGATGGGGGAGGATTATGAATTATGAATTAAAATTTGACTGAAACGCGCCATTATCCCAAAAAAAGACTTTTTCAAATTTTATTTCATGTGATACCACACAAGAGTCCCAGCTGCTCCCAACCGCCTTAAGCCATCAAGACTATAGCATCCCCAATTGGGGTATGTTGTGAGGCTGAAGATATTGGAGGAAGGGAAGGATATGGGAAAGAGGAAGATGGGGAAGTACCTGGCTATTGAGATCTGGTCACGAAATACGGCTCAATCCATTGTATCTTTCACCACGGCGATACTGACAGTATCTACCACTCTGGAGTATGAAGCAAATATACTACATTTTATTTTTAATGAATAAATTGTGAAATAACATAGTTTAGTCTGTGCTGTTTCTTTCTGCTTACTTTAACTATAACTTCAACATTTAATAAGTATTAACAAATATTCTGCTTTCTTGAAATATAATTCAAAAATTTCCATTAAATATTGTACTTTCTTGCTGTTACAAAGCTTAAAATAATTAATATTCTAGTACTCTTATTTACTTAAATTATTCATATTACCCATTATTAATTGTTTTTGTGTTAATTTCCGTTTATTTTTTTAAAATGGAAATCAAATTTAATAACGTTATTATTAAGTTCTGCAAGTATTTTTAGTTTTTAATATTGTGACAGCTGTTTCGGCGTTTATGGTAATTTTCAAACGGCGACTATGTGGGTTCCCATTTCTTACTTTTATAAGTTAAGCATGCATGCATGTAAAATATTGTATATAATTAATGTTCTGTTTTATGTTAAAAACTTTTGAAAAAAATAAAAGAATTTTATGTTTTTGGTTTTTTTTATCATTTGACTGTGCCTGACATTATTAGTTTTAGTATTCTTTATATTCCTGATGAAGAAAGAATCGCTTTCAAAACATGTAGATATCTGTGTATATTAGTAAAGTGGAAAATACAAAGCAAATTTTTAAATTCGTTTATGATATAAAATTTACTTGCGCACCGGGATTTCAACCCGTGACCTCTGGGTTCGTAACGAAGGATCGTAACCACTCAACCACGAACGTAATTTACGTAAATTTATTTTTTAGGACGTAGTAACCCTTACTATATTTAACTTTATACATTCGGAAGAACATTTTGTATCACTTCTATAACTTTATCGATTCCAAAATAAAACATTTCCTGGCTGCACTATTTGTGGTCATTGTTATATTGCACTCGAGTAATAATTTCAACTGTTCACCTGTATTTTACCATAATGATCACACATTACTCCATTCACAGTCAATTCATTAATCGCTTTTTTTACTTTAATGAGAGGAAAATACCTCCCTACCAAAGAATCACACATCTTATAGCTCCTTAATCGACGAGAAAGCAATTTTCCTCTCCTGACGAGGGTTGAGAGGCATTAGATTAGCCTGTAGATTGACATGTTTGTTAAGGGAATGTTTGCCTCGCGCACTATACGAAGGAGTTCCGCCAACACGACAAGACAAGACAATGTTCACAGCTCGAGTCATGTTGTGTAAATCAATTGCATAAGTCAATAAATCAAAGCAGAGTGGACCGAATCCACTGAAACGTATTTAGACATTTGAGAGGTGCCGTCGCCAACTGACGGACGTTTAATTTGATTGAAAAGCAACAATTTCATTGGATGTACGTGATTAATCTTTTGAAGAAGTTGTTACTAAAAATGTAAACTTCGATTTATCAATAACACCTTAGAACCGAAAAATATTTTAATAATAATAATAGTTCTTTATTCCAGAAGGTGTGCAGGGGTAGGGCAATGCGATACGTTCCATAAGTGATAAGAATACAAACGAATAAATAACAATAGGTACGTAAAATAACAGGAAGAAAAACATGGAAAAAGATAACTCTGTAAAATATGCAAAATAAGTTCATTCACTAAGAGAGAAATGAAAACTTAACAAGTTTATGGTGGACATTTGATGGTTTCCCGTCTCCAAATGGCCATCAAGGGAGACTCCATCCATGTAGCCGTAGCAGTAATGATGGTATTCTTGGATTGGCGTACTCTGCACCGTAGGCTTCCCATGCGGTGGTGGAGAAGTACCCTGAAAGAGTGCACTCGTCCTTCCAGGAACGTTTCTATATTAAAATAATGTCGCGTTGAAGAATTTTTCCTATATTACTATTTTAAGTTTTTATCTGAAATTTTCGATGCATGTTATTAGCATTGTGAATATTACGTTTTTTCTGTGATTATGGCAGTCTATTTCAATGCCTATTTCTAAAACCAAATGAAAAAAGACGGCGTAAAGTGAGCTGGTCTCATTAGCTCAGTTGGTAAGGCGGTTGTCCCGGTAAGACAGAGGTCCTAGCTTCGATTCCCAGATGCGACTGATACATTTTTATTGTACGTGTTTTTTTCGGTGTCATGTTTCATTTAACATTTGTTAATATTATCCTCTTCAAAGATTTTTTTTGAAATTCCCGACAAGTTATCTTGAAAAAGGCAGACAAAACGGCATTAAAATAACCATCTCCTATGTAAACTGAATGCTATAGTCATCAAAAAAAAAACTACGTAACTCCATTAACTGAGACTGCGCAAACAAAAAGTTGTCCAAAGAAGCGAAACTAGCAGTCCACAATGGAGTGCTGATACCGACCCTGATGTATGGCAGTGGCAGAGAAAGGCTGAAAGTAGACCGAATGCCGTAGAAATGAGATCTTTGAGACGAATGCGGGGTAAAACCATGAATGGTCGTGTAAAAAATGTTGAGATTCGTAAAGAATGCAAGGCTGATGTATGCGTAATCAGCAAGATTAAGAAAGGGACGCTTAGATGGTTCGACATGTAGAGCAAATTAACAAAGAAAGGAGTGTAATGAGAATATATGACGCGAACATGAATGAAAGAAGAACCCGGAGACATCTGAGGAAGACATGTCACGATCAACTGAATCAAATCCTTGGGTAGGGCCATGTCAGAAGTTGGAATAACAGAAGGGAACGTATGATGCGTTGTATGAATGTGAATGAACCCAAGGTCGCGTTGTTTGGCGGTAAGTTCTCTCGCCTACCCCTGCGTGGAAACGGCGTGATAGTTAGTTAGTTAGTTACGTGATTAAAGTGTAAATCAAACCTGAAACGTACTGATTAAAATAAAATTCCAAAAACCATTACGTTATGGAAACCGTTCGTTGTAAAATTTTCAATCCATTTTTACGACAAAATCATAAAATCGTTACTTGAACACTTTTATTCTGTTATTGATTCTTTATCGGTGTTTTGTATTACTTTAGGTGTTCGTAACGTAACACTGTTTGTTAACCACCTATGTACAGAACACACCCATATTCCGCGCTATTCCGCTACAGTGCACATTGTCAGCGTACCGGAAGAGTACTGCTCCCATCTGGCTTCATTAATACAACCAACATTTTAGTCGATTATCACCGGTGTGATTGGTATGATTTAACCCTTCGGTTCGGAATAAGCTGCGATGTGTCTATGGGTAGGTAGGTTAGGTAACCGGGGCTACTTTTAGGAAATGTTAATTTGTGTTTATTTTTTCATTTACTCTGTTTTTCCACTATAATTGGTGAATAAATAAATAAATCAATTTATTTTTTTTATATTTTATTGAAGTTTCTAAACCTCATTGTAATATTTAATCATTTAAGAAGATAATATTAACACATCCCAAATGAACCACGAAATCGAAAAAACAACAAAATAAAAAGATTTCAGTCGCATGTGGGAGTCGAACCCAGGACCTCTACCTATCTGGGGTAACCGCTTAACCAACTTAGCTAGTGAGACCAGTTCAATTTACGCCATCTACACCGTATCATACTTCAAGTTCAAGACTTTATTATTATCCTCCATTTTAAAATCCCATATTATTGGCTGCTATCCTTATGATGGGATTTTAAAATGGAGGATAATATTAACAAGTCCCAGTCCACGTCCAAGTCCAGTCCAGTCAACGAGTCCCAGATGCGACTGAAATATTTTTTTTATTTTCTGTTGTTTTTTCGGTTTCGTGGTTTATTTGGGATGTGTTAATATTATCTTCTTTAATGATTAAATAAATAATTTTAAATTACTAGTCATTGATATTTTGATACCTATCTATTGTATAAAGATTTCGTTTTATTTTTGAAGTTGATATTGAGAAAATTATCATCCACTCTTTTACAAAAACGTATTTGTTATTTTACTAAAAAGGTTTTTTTTTGTAATTATACAGTTAAAATGGATCAAGTTGGTTAACAAAAAACAGAACATCTAGTTTTTGGCAAATTTGCAAGAGATAATGAATAACCTTTTGATTCTGACAAAATTATGGAGCTGGTTAATCTCTGGGTATTTTATAACCTTTTGCAGCAAATGGATTAAAGTTTAAACAATATTTACTGGAATACAAGTGCCGATTGGTAGCACAAAAAAATAAGTTTTTGGGTTTCGGTATATTTGATAGAGTTTTCGGCAAAACGGATTTACTTACGTCGATCTACCTCATCTATACATGTACTGAATTTAAGTAATATTATTAGTACGATAATAACATATATTCAAAAGTGACCTAACTGTCTTTGGCGTCTTTTGATAATTATTACCGTGTAAAACCTTTTTCGGTATTCAAAGGATTTTCTTCTTTATTAATTTCAATGGTTCAACCAATTGCGAGTATTTATTAATGCGGAATATTATCACGTATATGTAACGAAGGGGGTATTAATAAACCTGTAGCAAAGGAATACCCACCTGTGCACCCTACTCCCACCTAACCTCCCCCAGCTCGCCCATCAGCACGTGAATATTTGATTTAACAGATTACTACGTATTACACCACAATCTGATAACATTTTATTCATACATTTAATATCCCTTCGATCATATTCATTCGCATTCAATTACCCAGTATCAAACGGGGCCATCCTAATCCCAATACCGGGGAAGCAGAAACACAGGTGGATCTACCGTAGCACCGTAGCATAGTAGTACTGTAGATGCGATGGAGGCGGGAGTTGGATGTGTGGCGTTTGGTTAGATCGAAGCAAAAAGAGAACAGAAATAGAAGAGATCTTAGTAGATGGAGGTTTGTAGGTGTGAAGCGATCAGAGGACAGGATCAAAGGACGAACCAACCGAATGGAAAATTTGGCCGGCCCAGTGAATATTATGCAACCCTCGGATGGTTTACCTTCCTCCGCTAACTAAAGAGAGGCTGTGTTCATTTTGTCAAACATAAACCCATAATGTTATCAATGCGGCAACTACATTATATCCTCGTTCGACGGAAGGGTGGCCCCAGTAGTCTAGTGGTGGGGGAGTTGGGGAGTTAGGGAGTTAGATAGGTGGGGGCGGCGGCCGACTGAACACACGGCACACCTCCCCAACCATTGAAGTTGACTGGAAAAGGTATTGGGGATGAACATGTACAAGTGGAAATATTTATTGGTCAAACCCTTTTAAAGATTAATCGAACAAAAACACGTGTTATTTTTAGTTTTCAAGATTGGACTGACATGTCTTGTACGTAATACAGTTTAAAGTAACATTTTTTTAAACAATTCCTTTGTTAGTTATTTAATGTATTTTCTTAACTCTTTTAAACTCGTTTTATATTCAATTTACTGGAATAACTTGTTGAAGCTTACAAATCTCATTTTTATATTAACCGTTTTAGTGCTATGCTTATTTTGCAAGTAAGTATATAAATTGCTGCAGATATTCTGTGTTTTTAAATAAAATAGAATGGAATTCATTAAAAATGCAATAACTTTTTTTTTTAAATTATGCCAGTAAATAATGAAATTTTACCAATATTATACTTTAAATTAAAAACCTACACATTTACAAATACAAAAAATATTTAAAAATACAAAAATATAAGATTACTTCATTTCACAATTGTGTTTTCCCGTTGTCCATGTAGTCCCTTTTTACAGTGAGCGCATATAAGATTGGATCACCTTATCACATTTGCTTTGCTGCACACATTCATTTATGGGAGCAAAGGTCTCGTCGTCCGTAGTGCCGCTGTCATTTGATACATTACGATCATCCGCAATAGAACTAACTTTCGACATGGTGAAAAATATCGATTCATCTTAGGGTGTATTTATTTTTACAGGATAATCAACAAATACAGATAATACACGCGCCACCCGCAATATACCACGATCAAATTGAGCACGTGTACTCCCGAGAACGACAAAAAGTACAATGAAAATTACAGCCCAAATTAATAGCGCTGCGTCGTATTTTACGTAACTAAAGCTTACAGCGCCATGGCGCTGGACCGCACTCGGTTTATTTTGTTTTTTTTTTAATGATTTTTATTTACATTTAAAAAAAAATACAATGCGAAAAGTCCCGATAAATTACTTTTTTGTATTTTGTCTAACGGGAGCTTGTTATTTAAAACTCAGAATAAATTAAAAACATAAAAAAAAAACATATATAACAAACTTAAAGCATAAATATTTCTCAAGAATCTTACTCAAAAATATTTCTACAAAACCATATAAAACAAAATAAATTGCACATAAAATAATATTTCCTTATTATCTAAAACAAATAACTTCTTTCAGCTAGCCAAGTTTTCAATATATTTATAACTGTTTAGTTTTAATACAGTTTTTTTTTTTAAAATTTATATTATTTCAGTGGGAAACATATTTAAACAGCTAGGAATCATATAATCTAATGTTATTTGTCCATATTTGTACCCTCGATAGTGTCTCGAATATACCTTATAAACCTCATTGTAACATTTTTAGCAATTGAAGAATATAATATAAACAAATCTCAATGAAACATGAAACAGAAAATGTGGATAATATTAATACTTCTTAAATTGAACTCAGAGATCGATAAAAATGACAAAAAATAATTAGGTCTCAATAGATTAATTGGTAAGATAACATTAGATAAGAGGATCTGGGTTCGAGTCTCAGTTGCGACCGTTACCTTTTTTGTGATTTTTTAACATTGTATTCTTCTAATACATGTCATAATTATCATATTACCAAGCATCAGATTGTTTTTTTGCCATCCGCAGCACATTTCAACCCCTCATTCAGTATACTGGTAGCAATTTCATCCAACTGACTTATTTCAGGGGGAAATATATTACTTATGTTAGATTTTTTTATTCGACTTCTAGTGATGGGCTGTGGAAGAATACTCGCAGATAGATGTTAACATGGGGTGAAAGAGGATTATCATGTACCATGGATCAAGGTTAGCTCATTCCAAGTGTTACGTAATGGTTCCGGAACGAAGAAAGATGTTGGTGAGAATTTCATACCTGGTTCGAAGAGAGAGTTAAAAAAACATTTATTCTAGAAGGGTATTTTACAATAAAGACCTCCAGTCCATTTTTTCAAACTTAAATACCATCATATTTCTTTTTTTTTCTAAAGTTAGTTTTCATAGTTAAATAATTTTTTCAAAGTCCGCCAAAACACTTCAAATCTATGGCCAGTCGGTAATGAGATTAGAATGTCAAATGACAAAACATGGATGAGCTTTACCGTACAAAATTTTATATTCTATTCATAGTTAACTACAACTAAACATAAGTAATAACATTATCTACCTTTTCAGAAACTTTTACTCGAAGAATAATAATAGTATTGAGCATTAACATTATCAAAATATCCATGTTGACAATTGGTTTGCTCATGAATAGTCTAATTTCTGTTATTAATAATAGTTTTTTTTGTTATATTCAACAACAATTGTAGAGCTTAAAGTAACACAAATTAAGTTAAAATTTCACCAAAACGAAAAAAAAAATTTAAAATACAATACAAAATCGAACACTAAAAATGTCCATCCTAATCCAAAAACAGAATACACACGTGACGTCAGATGTTATAAATTCAATTGTACCAATATAACAAGGTTTTTTGATAAGGCGATTATTTATTCACTTGTAAATAACGATTTATAAATCCCAAGTATGTATAATAAAAGTAATATATTCAGAATAGGCGTTTACTGATCATGAATGCGTAAGTCATAATATTTTTTCATCGGAGTTCCTTATTGTAATGGGTTGGAATTATAACTTATAAAAACAGTGATTTAGCATCACGTTCTGATGGAACGCTACTCAACCCTTTGTAAAAAATACTCGTGTACTGCAACGTGTATACTATGAATACGCTTTTCATTTCAATTGGAAAATGAAACTCACGTAACATAACGACAGTTTTCAGTCGTTAGATTACAATTAATTAGCATTACGCAGATACGTAGGTAAAATTATAACGAATTTAGTAAAAATATTTCATTATAACTATCATTATTCAATTTAAAATAGGTTTATTTATTGAAAAGTTCTGCAGTGTAATTAATATTACGCGTTACAGCTCTTTCGCTTTCCGAAGGAACAATTTGTAGAAAAAACAAAACCAGAATCAACCATCTGTTTAAATAAAAGCTGACAAGAATGACAATGCAATTTTTTAAATTTATTTTTAAAACCAGTAAATTCAGTAAACAAACATAGTGTGTAATCTGTCTTACATAAGATAATAAACCAACCCGAGTGTTAAATAATGTTCCTTCAGCAATAAAATAAAATTTAAGTCATTAATGATCAATATTAGAAAGCAATGGGACTCACTCCTGACATCGATGCTATATATACCATAGATTTATTTTTAAATTACCAGTCTGAAGATGCCCGTCATATGGTGAAACGGGTCCGTTCAAAAATAAAAGAAAAGTGAAAGAAAGTTACAGGGGTGTTTTAATAAAATAAAAAAATAACTTTAAATAACATGATTCTAGCTGTTTTAATATGTTACCTGCTGAAATAAAAAAAAAATGTATTCAAACTAAAATGTTAATAAATATACTGAAAACTTGGTAAGCTGAAAGAAACTATATGTATTATGTAATTATTAAATATTATTCTATTTACTTATATTATTTTTTTATATTTTTGAGTAAGATTTTTACAAAATATTTATGTTTTGAGTTTGTTGCACACGTTTTTATTTTATATAGATTTATTTATTTTGTAACATAACCTTTACTGTAAAGTTAAAATAAGGTTTTGAATAACAAGCTCCGATTAGACAAACTACTTAAAAGTAGTTTATCGGGACATTATGCAATATATTCTTTAAAATGTCTTAAATTAATAAAAATTAATCATCAACATTATTGAATTTGATTTACATTCATTTAAAAACTACGGAAAATGGGGTTGTACGATTTAAACACAGAATAGTATTCTATCAAATGAAAATGGTCAGGTTATGAGACGAACGAATGAAAGAGTATTAAAAGTAGGGGAAGCCACGAAACCCACTCTGTAAATAAAGACGATTTAATGAATGAATTTAATTAAGATGCGAAGGCATTTTTTAAATTAATATAATTTTAGTAGCATAATATAATACTTTGACAACCAGGGTGCATGTCTGAAAAATCGTCTAGGAATATGACAAAATAAAACGACGAGACAAATTTGTCGCCGACTAGGGAAAGACGAAGGGAATCGAAGTCATTACCACAAAGTTAATTAGTCGCTGCTTGCTACACCGACTCACCGTATACCTCACTACCTGAGCGCCTCAGCACCTCACTACTCAGTAGGTACCTACCCTATCTGCCGGAGTAGCGCCTACTCCTTCAGCCCGGAGATTCTCATATTTTGTAACGTGGATTTTTTACAAGTAAGATACAATCTCAAAAGCTAACTAGGATTTCTGGATTCTTCTTGAAAGGAATAATAATAGTTGGATGATTTGTATTGCGCCGTTTTTGTGAAAAATCACCTCAAGGGCGCTGTAAATGACTTTCAAATTATGTTTTCTCTAAAACTGTTGAATAAGTACTCAAATATCAAACATTTGTTTATTTATATTATTATGTTGTTGCAAAATATAAATAATCTAATAGCATTACAAAATAGTGCAAAATGTTAATATATTTTTATAGGTTTCTTGGAGAGAGAAATAGAAAAAAATATGTATTTTCAGAATGAGAAAGTTACTCTAATCATTGAAGGAGATAATATTAACACATCCTAAATGAAACATGAAATCGAAAAAACCACGGAAAATAAAAAGATATCAGTCGCATCTGGGAATCAAACCCCAGACCTCTGCGTTACGAGGACAATCGCTCTACGAACTGACTATGAAATGTTTTAAATTTTTCTGTAAATTGCTTTAGGTAGATACTAAACGGCTGGCTTCACTATGTAAATTGGGTATGCAACTTTACCATCTATGGATATGACTTTCCGAAGAGATGAGTTTTAAGCTTCACTTTTCAACATTTTACATAAATTATTTTATTTTATTTATTTTTGGAAAAATTAACTGCAAATCCATAATATACGCATATGTATAACAATGAAAACAATAAATAATGCCAATTATAAATTTTCCGCCGCTGATGATAAACACTATGAGTAAAGTATGACAATATATAGTTTTACATCAGTTAGCTTAAACTATGTCAGTCGGGGGAGGGGAGGGTGAAGGGGAACATAGGAGTGGGATAAAGGTTAAAAGGACTATACTACATGGAAAGGAGGTTTAAGTTGAGAGCGATCGTGTAATGGATTTTTTTTTTAAATCACGTATAGTAAGTAGGGTTAAAAATATTAATGTGATAATAATAAAAACTAATACTAATCATAAAAGTATCACCATTGGCTAGTAAATTGAACCAATGTTACCTGGCTTCATCGCGTTTTTTTCGTCGGAAAATTTATAAAAGAAAGAGATTTAAAAATTACCGTTATACTAACGACAATTTAATTTTCGATTTTTTTTTGTTTTTTCTTACACAGAGTTTAAAAAACCAAATAAAATAACAAGGCCCCCATTAAAAGTTTTTGTCAACAAACAGGTTGGTTACAAACTTTTCATTCGAAAAAAGAAAGTTCGTAGAAATTAACATTTTTTACATAATACGTTTTTTGATAATTATTTCTTTCGGTTACCTAAACGCTAAATTACACATACGTACAACGTGACTAGCAAGGGCGTCTCGTCACTAATTTTATTATTTTGGAAAAAAAATATAAAACGAAAATTTTGGGATTCTAAACTAAACTTTTTTTTTGATATAGTAAAATCGTTTTTCAAAAAATTAATTAATAATTACTTTGTAATAACCAAATTAACATTTATAATAATAATAATGTTTTGTTATCTTCTTTTTTTATAACAAAATAACAAATGATGATATCCTCGCTAGGATTTCCCACCCTGGATTTCATTTATAAAATAAGAAATTACATTTTATTAATTTGATGTGATTGATGAAAACAATAAAATAATTATAAGGCGAGGTGTTTTTTGTTTTTATTATTTTTTAATTTTTTTTAATTATTAATTTAATTTTACAAAAGAAAAAAATATAATGCAAAAAGTCCCGATAAACTGCTTTTTTGTAGTTTGTCTAATGGGAACTTGTTATTTAAAACTTAAAATTTACAGACAAGGTTACAAAATATGTAAATAAAAACATTTAAAAAAAAACAATATGAAAAATATAATAAAAACATATGTAACAAACTTAAAACGTAAATATTTCTACAAAAACTTTAAATGGAGTTGAGTGGTTTCGGTGTTAGTCTGTATTTGGTGTTAATATATAATTTCTATTGCAGATCTCCCTATGTAACGTATCCAGTGATTTATTTAATTTTTAAATTTATAATGGTTGTGATTTTTGAAGGAATGTGGGATTTTAGTACCATAGTATAAAAAGGTTTTTGTCCAAATGTTGTGTTTGTGATTCCTTGTTGCGTGCGTTTTTGACTCCGAGGTCCATGTGTGATTGTTGTTATTTCTTTTTATTTGTGTTTATGAATGAAAAGTAGTCGTTTTAGAGAATATTTGCTTTATTGAAATAATGTTAAGTTTGTTAAAGATTTCATCAGTGCTAGTTCTTACATGGACTTTAACTATAATTTTCATGATGGCTTCTTGTGTTCTAATGAGTAAATTAAGAATATTATCATTAGCACTGCCCCATCTGATAATACCATATTCTAATAGTGATTGGCAGAGCCATGTAGATCTTATTAAAATCTTTTGTACTGAGAACATTCCCGATTGTTTTTAAATTCTTCCTAGTTATTTTTTTTTAAATTTTATTATTGAATTAAGTAATGATGCCAAAAAGTGAATACCAATCATTTCAAGAAATTACAAAACCATTGTTATTTAATTTAAAACTAGCTACGTCATTGCAGTCTGGTATGCATCATTAATTGTCAACAGAATTTTGGTGTATATTATTAAAGATTTCCTTTTTTATTATTTTTCAACGGTGGGTTTAATGCATACCCAATACAAATTTTTTTTACTGGTATACTGTCCTATCTGATGTGGGCTATCTATACTATATAATGTAACTGCAGCAAATAAAATTACCTTCATAAAAATGTGCAGTCCTTTGAGTTGTATTGTAATCTGACGATCGAAGATTGCCCTTATAATAATAGTTCATTTTTACAGCGCCGTTTTGTGAAGTTTCACCTCAACTGCGCTATACACTAACTAATCTAACCTAATATAATTAGAAAATAACAGATATACCATATATTTTCAAATTAAAGACTACTTGGATGAACGATTTAAAATATTATATAACAGTTTAGATTACGCTAGATGTATAAATATTAAAATAGAAAAACAAATCACAAAATAGTAAGAAAATATACACTGACTAACCTAACCTAATATAATCAGAAAATAACAGATATACCATATGTTTTCAAATTAAAGACTACTTGGATGAACGATTTATAATATTATATAACAGTTTAGAATACACTAGATGTATAAATATTAAAATAGAAATACAAATAACAAAATAGTAAGAAAATATACACTAACTAACCTAATCTAATATAATCAGAAAATAACAGATATACCATATGTTTTCAAATTAAAGGCTACTTGGATGAACGATTTATAATATTATATAACAGTTTAGAATACACTAGATGTATAAATATTAAAATAGAAATACAAATAACAAAATAGTAAGAAAATATACACTAACTAACCTAATCTAATATAATCAGAAAATAACAGATATACCATATGTTTTCAAATTAAAGACTACTTGGATGAACGATTTAGAATATGATATAACAGTTTAGATTACGCTAGGTGTATAAATATTAAAATATAAATACAAATTACAAATTAGTAAGAAAATATACAATAAGAAACCTAACCTAATATAATTATAAAATAACATATATACTATATATGCGGAAATTAAAAACAAGATTTAAAAGATTCATGAGCAGCAAACTCACATATTTATGCATTTTAGATATTATATATCTATTTAGTATAAGCTAAGGGTGTAAATAATCAAATATTAATTAGGTACAAATAATAAAAGAGCAAGAAAATATTTGATCACATTGTGTACATAGTTTTCATTAGATAGTAAGGATATCGAATAACAAGGATACACGTAAACTTCCGATAAGAGAGACCACCTGAAAAAGTAGATATTTTATTGGCCATAAAAAAATATATACTCGTTTAACCGCCGTCTTTTGGGTTATTATTCAAAAAGTAGGTAAAAAAACAGCAGGTTTTTTTTTAATTAGATTTCGCAATAACAATAGGTGTTTACAATATACCAACTTGTATGGGAGAGACGAAAATACCCGAACACACCCGTTAACTTCGGCTGACCTCGAAATGATGCATGAATAAACTTGACGTATACGAATGTTTTGTGAATTTCGGGTATATTTTTTTTGTACCTGAACGTACGGGATACGGCTTGTTGCGTTCGGGCGATAATATAGCGGCTCTATCGCGTACATTCATATAGGTAGGGCGGTTAATGAGAACGGTTCAAAAATAATTGCACAGTTGTATTTCATGTGATTTAAGACTCTCTCGGCCAGAACTATTACGAATAACGATGATTGATTTTATGGGTAATAAACCGTCTTGCGCTTTTTTCTCTGGTGATAAACACTGCAAAGCTCTTCGAAATATTGGCTAAAGGAGAAAGAAGAGCGGCACGGCTTGTTATCTTATCTTAGGTTTCTTAATATATTTAAGTGCACAAGTGACAGTAACAATCCCTCGGGTTTAAATAATATGATCCCGTTAGAGTTAGAGGCGAGGAGTGGAGAGCGGAGAGTGGAGACAAGGGAGGAAGTAGGCAAGTCAAGTCACCGATGAGCCGTGAAACATCTTAAGTATTGGTGGAAGCTAACCGCTCCTCAGAGGGCGCGATGTATCCTGTGTACAGAGCGCAGTCGCCCTCCCCCAGTCCCCCACCCCATAATCACCAACACAAACACAGCTTTAGAATAGGGGTGAATTTTGATATTCAAACATCTAAGTGTGATTGTGATTTTTATCGCGAACACTAACGGCCGTTCTTCCCAACCCTACTGAGCAATTTTTGATCCGAAATTTTGCCTCAACACTGTTCAAATGCACAAATACGCTCTTCCCGACCAAACTCTCGATCGAATTTACGATCGATTCAAAATGTCGATTTAAATGCAAAAAAAATTCTTTACGTTTTAAATAACTGATGAGAACTTAAGAGCCTATATTTCCTAATTTAACACAAAAAATAAAAACTTCTGATCCGTTCTAGATATTTACTATTACCTTAATTTAAAAAAAAAGTTCATTCAGTTTGGGTGGGTATTTTGGCCTCAAATCCAATATAAAGTTTTGTATGAAACAGACCACGCAGCCGTTCCTCCCAACTTATTTCACTTATTATAATCTACGTTTTGTCTTGTTTTTTACGGAGAAGAAATGTGAAAGGTCAAATGTAGGAAACGAATAGTGTACTTTCGCGCCATTAGGAAAGTCAAGCTAACACTTTAATTTAAACATATTTTTAACGCATACGTTTGTGAAGTGTAAAATGTTGGTTTATGTATTAGTTTTAAAAAATATATATTTATTCTTACGAAATACAATATTATCCCATCTACCTTACTTTTGCATTGATTTTTTTTTGTTTAATATCATTTTTATTGTCTATGAAAGTGGGCGGGCACCTTCATAGACAATCTGGGTTATTCAACGATAAAAAAGCTTGGAAACAGGCAAACAGAATGTTACTCAACAAAACATTTGGCTGATCGGTGCATCAGATTGATCATTCGAAAAGTTGGGAATAACGGCCGTAAGCTGAAGTTTCACAGCTCAGAACCAGAGATGGTTCCAGTTGTTTTTGTTATGAAAATAGATTGTTCATTTTGTGAGTTTGGGCAAGAGTTTAAAATGGTTGATAGCAATAAGACCAAGGCATCCCCAATCTGGGAAAAGATGTGAGTCTCAAAGAAGTGAAGAGGAGAAGATAGGGGTGAACACGAAGTGCCTGGCCATAGGTGTAGCGACTAGAACGATAAAAAAGACAGTTCAAGAAAGCATAAATATAATAAAACATCTTCCCACTTATTTACTTTCGACCGAGAATATTTCGCACTACTACGAGGCACCTTCAGACTGGTATATTTTTATCTTGTCTTAGATTATTTGTAACACCCGTTTTAAAATAATGTACTAAGATTATTTCTATTTCTAATAATCAGAGATTTAACGTATCACTAGCTACACCGTTCTAGTGATTGATATCAATTATTCGATAGATGGAAAAATGTTAAAATTATATGACTTTGCTATTTTTCATTACTATGGAATTTTCCCCAAATTAAAATATTAATCTCCATACATAAAAAACGAATATTTGCCTGTGTGTCCTCAAGTTTTTTTTTAAATAGCACAGTTTGTTCTTATTAGTGCCGGGAAGGTTTGGAGAGTAGTTCGAATGAAAACCAATATGTAAAACTCTTGAACATTTTAAAATTAGTATGAAAAACATTGAACATGCTGTATTGAGGTTATCCCATAGATTACATATTCAAAATAAGAAGTTTTGTTTGTGTAGAATATTTTCAAAATGAAAAACACAAGTAGGTACCTACTTAAGAACTTTATTATATAGATAAATTTTGAAAAAATAAATGTTTGGAATGAAATAAAATTTTCAAATGAATTTTTCTTTGTTTAGAGATAGTAATAGTCATCACAAATCATCACTTTCGGTGTCAAATCAATTATGGCAACAAAATACAAGCAAGAATTCACAACTTCAATAACTTTGTTCCAAATCAGCCAGCATGCTATAAAAGTTTTAGATATTTACTGATTTGAAAAAGTATTTTGTCTTCTTTGACTAAAGGATTCAGTTTCTACAGTGTCAATATCGTTGCTATATATAACATAGATTTAGTATTCATTGTGCCAGTCTGACGAGCCCATCATAGGGTGAAACCGGTCCGATCGAAAATAAATTAGTGGAAAAAAGTTACAAAGGTTTTTTGATCAAAAAATTCATTTTAATATGGAATTCCATCATGAATTGACAGTTTTAAAACTAGAAATAAGTAGAATAATATTATTGGATTATAAATAGTGTTTATTTTTTTCACTTCTTCAATAATTGTAAAATTACTTTGTTGTGTCATTTTTAATAGAATAAATAAGAAATGTTTTTTGCAAACCACTATTTAATATATAAATATCAACATGTTTCGGAATCGGTTTATACCAAACATTCCTTATTCAGTTTATTGATATTTTTAATGTTATTCTTTATTTCAACCATTTATAGCTCAATTTAGTATATGATTGCTCCTTTATGTGAGAATTTACTCAGTGTGAACGCAACCAATTAATAGACAACTTACCTCAATTTACTGCACCTTTCTGTGCCTTTCAAATGCCAAAGTTATAAAGTACATCAACTGGATTATCAATTCTTCTTTTCTCGCCAAACTCTCAGTAAACAACAGCTATCATTAACTTACTGTAGCGATATTTAAACCTTTATAGACGATCGTATGATTCATCACAAATATAATATCAATGTTAACAATTATTTTTTAATCTACCAAATAACAATAATCCGTCTACGTCAACTTCTCGACCCAGCTCAATCCATCCATAAAGTCCAAGACTTACAACCTTGGGCTGATCGAGGAGTTCCTGGCGCACACACTGTCAGCTGGTACGTAACGTGAAAATCGCTATTTTTATCGATGTTTTACATTATATAGTCTCGTCACACCCCTGCGCTCGCCAAACCTCACCTGAGATGAGGCTGAGCTCCGGCTGACTATTAAGGGTTAAACAACCCTTATTTTCCCGTCGACGCGATAGATTTATGTTCTTGCTTCATTTCTCAGAAGCGATCAACTCGCGGAAAAGATAAACTTGGTGGATGGTTTCAATTTGCTGTTTTCTTTGATAAAATACCGGTAAACTTATTTTAAACATTTTATAAAGGCGAAAAATCATTAAATTAATTAATTTTGCAGTCTTTTATTTATTCCTTTCGGGAACTTTCGAATTTTCTTAGTAAATCTAGGAAACCGGCGATGTCTTTGTTTGGCAGATGTGATTCTCGCGATTCTGTGAATCGTATGAATCTGCGAAGTGTAATAACAAATAAACCTAACCAAAACTAAGCTAATTATTATTTAAAAAAGTGTGCCGATCTATATGTGTGTTGAATTATCTGGTAACCGTTTCTCGCGATATTCCGTTTTGAGCAATAAAAACGTCTGGGTACTCGATAAACGGCGAATAGGTTTTGTTGCTATTGAGCTGGGGCTGTTTCTCATTTCACTGTTCCATGACATTCCACTCAGAGTATTTATCGGTACTTACCTATTGTAAAAATGAATTCTGGGAAAAGGTTTAAGATTAATTTGAAATTGGAAAATTAATGCTTTAATTTTCGAAGCTTTATAGCTGTAAAGAGAGATAATTGTTTGTTTACCGTTTGTATGAGTAGTCTGAAAGTATGTTGCCTGTTGTGTGCTGATGATGCGGTGCTGATTGCTAACAGTATGGAAGATCTGGAGTCCCTCGTATCTAGAATGAACGAAGTATGTATGGAGAATGAACTAATGATGAATGTAAGTAAGTCTAAAGTCATGGTGTTTGAAAGAGAGAGTACGAAAACAGTGTGCAATATAGTTGTGAATGATGGATACTTGGAGCAGGTAGATGAGTTTGTGTATTTGGGAAGTATGTTTACGAGAGATGGAAAGACTGATAGGGATATTGAAAGAAGGGCAGGAAACTCCATTAACGGGGGACAGAACGCGGTTGGCGCAAACAAAAAGTTGTCTAAGGAAGCGAAGCTAGCAGTCCACAATGGAGTGCTGATACCAACCTTGATGTATGGCAGTAAGGCATGGAACTGGCAGAGGAAGGATGAAAGTATACTGAATGTTGTAGAAATGAGATCTCCGAGACGAATGTGTGGTAAAATCTTGTATGATCGACTGAAAATTGTTGAGATTCGTAAAAGGCTGATGTAAGCATAGTGAGCAAGATTAAGAAAAGGACGCTTAGATGGTTTGGGCATGTAGAGCGAATGAATGAAGAGAAGAGTTTAAGGAGAATATATGACCCGAATGTGAATGGAAGAAGAAGCCGGGGACGCCCGAGGAAGACATGGCACAATCAAGTGAATCAAATACTCGAGTCGGGCCATGTTGTCATCAGGCGTTGTATGAATGTGAATGAAGGGAGAAGTGTATGCCAAGATCGAGTTGTTTGGCGGTCCGTCCTGTCTGCCTACCCCTGCGGAGAAACGGCGTGATGGTTAGTTAGTTAGTAAGTTAGTTATAGTGTATACTATGGCTTGTGCTTGTAACATGGATTAAGGTTTTATAACGCATAAAAACGTTGCTTTATATTTAAGTTAAGCTTTTTTTAAACTGAATTTGAATAGTCACGTTCTTCGCAACTTTCCGCCTTCTCTTCCCTTTCGTTTCTTTTGGAATCACAACAATCCTGAATAAATTGGGGATCGCAAAGACCCACGGACTCCGGGCAAAAATTTAAAAAACTTTAAATAGTTCCACTTCACGTTCTGTAATAATATAAACTTATTTATATATAACACTTTCAATACATATTTCTTATTTCTAATGATTATAACGTACATAATTTTTACATTTTAATCTAAATATGCTTAATCCAAGCTAAATTTGATTTTCATTAGGAACTATATAAGCAATACATTTGAATGCCAAATGAAAAAAAAAAAAAATCTGTTTTTTTAGTGTAATACCTTCTTTCTGTCTTCATGGGGTGTGTGAAAGTATTTATTATAATGTAGTTTGTCTCTAAAGTAAAGTGGGAGTAATTTTTTTAAAACTATGCAAATGAAAATTAAAACATTATAGACAATTATTTGTTTGACACTCATTGATCTAATTCTTTGAGCATTTTCTATATTGATATTATTGATTCTGTATTATTTAGAGTTTCTAAAGGTACCTGCATTTCTTAGATAGAAAACACTAGAACAGTAGGCTGGTGCCACAATTGTTTTATAAATCAGTTCCAATTCTAGATTCCATTGAAATGCTTGTAGTGAGTATTTCAGACCAGCTCAAGTATCGGGACTCTATAAAATCCCTTTTAAATCTGGCTTCCAAGAAACTGGGCGTCTTGTACAATCGTCAGATTCTTCAATAGTGATCAACTGCTGATCCTATACAAATCTCAAGTACGTCCAATAATTGAATTTGGAAGTCAACTCTGGGTTGGAGCTCCCAAATACTTGATAAATCTGCTTGATTCTGTGCAAAGGAGGGCGTTTCGTTTGATTGACAATCCATTGTTAACAGACTGACTGCCATCTCTGATGCACAGACGCAATGTAGGTATGCTGAGTCTGTTCTACATATATTTCAATGGAGCCTACTCGAAGGAGCTAGCAGCTTTGATCCTCTCCTCGCCGGTGCACGTGCGTGAAACTCGACGAACACGAGCGAAACATCTATTCACGGTTAATGTCGGCTTCATGAGAACGGGTCACTTCGCCCTCTCTTTTTGTGTAAATCGGCTGGTATGTGGAACGAACTACCAGCATCTGTCTTTCCTCAAACATTTAATCCGGGCCTCTTCAAAGCCCACATTAACAAATCCCTTCCTACAGCCCCCTCCTTAATACTTCTCACAACTTTTCCCAACCGGGTGGCAATATAGTTACCCTATACGTGCTCTGTATATACAGGGGCGCTCTTGTGAGGTGTCAAAAAAAAGAAGAAAAACAAAAAAAAGGATAATTTGTTTTTTTAACGATTTTTTTCCATATTCTTTTGTTTAAAAGTTACACTTTTTAGCCGTTTTTTGGCATTAACATTGGCGTTTTTTTTTCAGGAGTCATCTTGAGTCTAATATTATTGCCAAGTATTTAATCTTATTTTAATTTTTCCAAGTTTTCACCAGCCCTCTATCGCATTCCCGTATTTTTAAAAATAGTCCCTCGATAGGTGGGTACGTACGGTATCTAATAAAATTTAAACAGAATACATATGAATGTGGATGTTGAAAACCTCTGAACGAAGATAATGAAGATTTGAGGAAAATCGACAGAGCATTATTGCCTCGGGATAAATTTATGCGTTCGCGGGAAAAAAGGTATTTCAGAATACGATTTACTTTATTTAGGAAGATTCCGGCCTGGAATAAAGGTGACCGTGTCCTTAGACTTCAAAGGGAACTAAGCCAGTATATTTCTTACCTATCGCATTTTCAAAGAGACTACATAATTAAGATATTTATTTCGTATGCCCTACATTTGAAAAAACGCTTAAAAAAATTATGCACGAATAAATTAATTAAATTAAGTATGCTAATTTTCCGGATCTTAAATAATTTATTATTGATCGAATCTCCCGCCTATATATATAATAGTATCTGAAGTATCCGGCGTTGCCCGGGGCTATGAACGATCGGAGTAAAGCTTTGAGGTTGTGATGTGTTACCCCTTCAACTACCCCTACCCCTATCCCTACACCTACCACTACAGCTGCGCGGTACCCCTACATCTCCGCTTTCCCCTACGCCTACCCCTACTCTTAGCTCTACCCCTACCCTATCCCTACGGGTCCCCCTACCCCTACCCCTACCCTTACACATACAGGAAATTCCTGCAAACTACAAGTATCCATGAAAAATCTAAGAACATGCCCAATAATAATTAAAATGTGTAACTTTATATTTATATACAAAGGTAAATTTTACACATGTATATATTCTACGTTATTTTCTTATATTAATGTAAAGGGAATACCAAGGGGACATGAAGTGGAGGTGTATTCTAGCTCGAGGCAACGAAGACAAAATTTTAAATTGCATCTTCCTTCTGCGTGCGGGGGTTGGAGCGGGAGGGGTGAGGGGTGAAGTAGGGGTTGAATGGAGTATAGGGGGTGCGGAGGGATTGTCTCTACCACCTCCATCCCCTCAGCCAATCACCTCCATCAAGTGACTTTTCTGTCACCAATTTACAGGTGCACCCCTTAATTAGAAAATTCGAGAAAGAATTTTATTTTTAATTTAGAACTTTTTTGATGCATTTAAAAGGCAATCGATGTAATTATATGATTTAATCTACAATTATAAATTCTTTGGCCTTCCACCTTCTCATTATAGTATCAAAATCTAGCGTGGGTAATTAATATTTAAATATTTTCCCAGCTAACCTATACTAGTTTCATAGACAAATCCGTTCTTAACTGACGTCACAATATCGGTTATTACTTTTTTTTAAAATTAACTATTATTACAATTTGCTTTATTTTTATTATACGCCTTGCTGAGTTTTTACATAGATTTTTAGTAAAAAATATTATAAAGTATATAATATTCAACCACAAAATAATTTTAAACCGTTATATTAAAACGTTTAACAGTAACATATAATAGAAAACTTTTATAACATATTAACACTACATTATCTACGCTGAAATGATTATTTGTGGAATGCATTAAAGTGCCAGTATAGAGGACGCTTCATTTTATAACTATTGAAGTGCAGAGCGTTTTCGTGGAATCTAAAGATTTTAAATCAATTAAAATAATTAATCAATTATGTAATAAATCGATAATAATTGCTTTGTTTAAAACAACTGTATTTAATATGTAAATATCAATATATTAAGCAGGAAACTCCATTAACGGGAAACTGAACGCGATTGGCACTAACAAAAAGTGCAAAGAAGCGAAGGCTACGAGGCATGGAATTGGCAGAGGAAGGATGAATGTAAACTGAATGGCGTAGAAATGAGATTTCTGAGACGAATGTGTGGTAAAACGTTGTATGATTGTGTGAAAAATATTGAGATTCGTAAAGAATGCAAGGCTGATGTATGCGTAGTGAGTAAGATTAAGAAAGGGACGCTTAGATGGTTTGGGCATGTAGAGCGAATGAACAAAAAAAGGACTGTAAGGAGAATATATGACGCGAATGTGAATGGAAGAAGAAGCCGGGGACGCCCGAGGAAGACATGGCACGATCAAATGAAATAAATACTTGAGTCCGGCCATATCAGAAGTCGGAATAATAGAAGATGTATGAGACGATGTATGAATGTAAATGAAGCAAGTAGTGTATGCCAACACGAGTTGTTTGGCGGTCCGTTCTTTCTTCATACCCCTGTGGTGAAACGGCGTGATGGTTAGTTAGTTAGTAGTTATATCTATGGTACATGTTTCATTAGCAAAGCTTCAAGATAAGCAATTTACCTACAAAAAATAATGACAAGTATAGACAAATAATAAGAAAATAGAATAAATTAAAAATACAGCCAAAAATTAAATACAGTGGTTTTAAACAAGGTAATTAATATTAATTTAATAAATATGACTCCACAAGTTATTTTACATAATTTGGAGAAACAATTATTTATGTAGTTATATTCACACCACATTTTGTTCATCTATCTGAATTTCCACTAGAACTACTTCAATAAATGTAATTTGACATCTCCATAAAAATGAGTCAGCATGAACACTGAACACCCTAGTAACAATACAAAATAAACACTATCACATATGAAAAATATAATATTACATATATATTTTTTATTAACATGAAAAAAAATCTGTGCACAATAAAACTCTTTCCGAAAGCTATAACAATCAGAATTTGTTCATAAAGTGAACTCTAAAATAGACATGAGCTAAAAATCAATCGAGCTCTATGATGAGTCTTTTAAAAAATGAATTGCAAAATGAAGCGCTTTTTCTACACGTTTCCGCAGTTTTTAGTAGCTCAGCTTCATTGGTTAAATTGCCCATACAGACATATACACATGTACGAGTATGCGCAGCGTCCATTCAATACGTATATAGGTCAAAGGCGTGCCCAGCTTTGGAAGAAATCAAAAGGAATACACGGATGAATTATCGCATTAAAATTGTGATGGTGGTTTTAAAACATTAAGACGCCATTCCAATACTTTTAGTTAGAAAAGTTATTCTCCGTTTAATGTAACTGATCAACCATCAGGTAATTTTCTCACATGGTGGGTTTGGAATGGGCTACTTCAAATACAAAAAGTCTAGAATCGTTCCAGCATGCATTGCTCCGACGATTCACCAAAAGTCCCTGGTTCGTCAGGAATAGCATAATTAACACGTGCTCGAAATTTGCTCAGCACCGACCACCTCCATCTCCGTCCAATTTTCATCTTATACCCTCCATTACCTTAGTAAGCGGGCTTAAATATAAGATTGCTATCAGCAAGTTCCGCTGGCACATAAAACACAGTTTGCAATTCTATGAAATAAAAATAAATGAAAGCCTTACAGTAGCAAAAGAGATGGGGGGAAAGTAAATAAAATCACATAAACAAGTCGTCACAATGTGGATTAACCGCAGTCTGAAAATAGCCTTGAACGCCGAAACAGCCGTCACAATAATGAAAACTAAAAATACCTGCAGAACTTAATTACTTTTATTTTTATTCCATTATTTTTTAAATTAAATGGGTTTCTACCAACTAAACACAAAAACAATTAATATACAAAAGTATTAGTCTTGAATTACCAAAGATGTGCTTCATATAAGATGGGTTGAAAATAAAAGATTTTGTGATGATTCTCTTTGCACACTGCACGCCACTGCAGTGGAACACAAAGGCATAGGTTAGTGCGTGGTGGTGCATTCAGCCCGTCTACATTCAAAGTGCAGGCCATTCAATAAAGTCAATAGTCCAGTCCAATCATAATAATAATTGCAGCTCTATTGCCACTCGCAGGTGGGCGATATCCTCCCACACGTGTCCACTGTCCACTCCCCGCTGCCCAGTGCCCAGTGCCCAGTGCCCATTGTGGCAGCGGTCATCTAGTATGTACGATCGTATTAAACCGCTGCTCTACTTTAATTTGTTTGATTTTATTAATAAGTTCTTTTCAAAATAAAGTGGAGCATTTGTGTCGTTTCTTATGAGTTAATATCTGATTTCGTGTTGGACGGTTTCATAATGTTTTACCTAGTGAAACGATTGTCACGATTAAAATCTTCTGTTAATATAAAAATTAATTTTTGTCTGTGTGTCCTCGATTTTCTCGACAATTACTTCACTGGTTTCGCGGAAAATAGCACAGTTTGTTCTTATTAGTGCCGGGAAGGTTAGAGAGTAGTTTTAATTAAATCCAATATGTGAAACTCTTGCTATAACGCTTTAAAATTAGTATAAAAAACATTGAACCTGTCATGTTGTATTGAGTTTAGGCCATAGATATACCACTCTGGTAGGCCACAGATTACATATTCAAAAGAAAAATGTTTGTTTGGGTAGAATGTTTTCAAAATGGAAAACACAAATAGGTACCTACTTAAGAACTTCATTATTTAGATACATATATTTTTTTAAATGTTGGAATGATATAAAATTTTCAATGAAATGTTTCTTTATTTCTTTGTTAGTAGATAGTAACAGGCATTACTTTCGCTGTCAATTTAATTATGACACCCAAACGACAGGCAAAAATTCACAACTTCATATCTTTATTCCAAAACAAACAAAAAATCCCGACCGAAGCCGGGTACATAACAGCTTGTAATGATATGAAAACAACTAAAATAATTGAATATGATCAAATGTTTAAAGAAATATATAATTTTATGCATAATATAATGTTTGCTTCATTTTGAGACAGAGTTTTGTGGCATCGAAGTAACTAACAAAAGATGAGAATGCCTGGAGAGTTCATGTGAAAGAAAATGGTCTCTGAAATTAAGATTAATGTGAAACAATACTTTTATGGCGTTCATTGAGAAATCAGACAGCAAAATAATTATTTATTTTACATCCAGCACTGGGAGACTAAGATACTTGTTCTGAACACTACTGCCGTCGACGTAAAAACACAGTATCTTCCTTGAAAGTCTTTTAGTATATTTTCAATTAACCCAATGTACTAATTTGTTGCCAAAACACTCGGAGTCACTTATTTTATATTATCAATGCAATAAAGTTTATAAAAAATAACAAGATCTGTTAAAAATTGCGTTTTTCTGTTTTTACTGTGTTTTTACGTACCAATTGTGAATGTTTATGATGTAATTATGGTAAGTAAAAACGCGGTATCTACATACATATATCAAATATTTGACTACGTTTATAAGTTTAACAAGACGTTTCCTATATTATTGTTTTAATAGGAGAACACCATAAAAAAAATTAATATAAAGAAAATCGTTTTTATTTTGATTTATGTTCAATTTTAATTAGTAAAACTCAATTTTAATTAAAAGTTATTAATACTAACTACATATATTTTAGTAATAACAAAATCCATATATAATTTATAATATAACATAATACTGCATATATGATATTCTGTTCACAAAATCGATTTTATTTTATTTTATTTTACCACGAAACCCAATGGACTACCCGCTATAACACGACCTAAGCTAGCGTAGTAAGTGGGGAACAACTTTATAAATCAATTCCATTAATATAACATTATTTTTGAAACTTACTAATGTCAAAAATATAATCTACACAATATCAAAACGTTATAGAATCGTAATGTAAATGAACTATAAACTATCAAAAAGATCGGAAATTTGCCTTAAAAAAATTACGTACTATTAAAGGCCTACGATTTTTTTTTTAAATGGTAAGAAGTAGTTAATTAACAATAAAATAAAATGTATATTCTGTTGAAATTTAAAAAGAAATCGTTGGGATAGAATTTGACTGTAAGGATGGAGAACATTTGTTGCAAATCTCTCCCTAACCAAGATCGTAGCCGCTACGTTGACTGCCTGCAGTGGCAACTAGCTCCGGCGTAGCATAATATCGTAGAGGCGTAGCACCTTTCACGGTTAGGTCTACGAGTATATCTCAGCCTACGAACATGTCTGGCCACTATTATTACAATACGTGCTCTGATTTTGAGAAGGAAATCTCTTCGACAATTCTACCCTTAAATATCACAAAAAACGAGCAATAACATAATTTATATCATATTATATATTTTCCTGCAATAATAGCATATTTTCCGAATTTTCTTTTCTAGTTCTCATGAATTCAATGTATTTATTCAAATACGGTTTTTTCTCAAAACAAAGGAATTATTAAAATAAACGATCAAAGTTGTTACATTTCATTTTATCTGATTTTCTTTTACAATCTTGTTATAATACAGTTAATATTTTAAAGTAAAAACACGCTTAATTTGTAAACTTGAAAAGACATATATATAAATAAAATAAATGTTTATATGCATGTATATGAGTAAATATATATAAATAAACAAATATTTTTAAATAAAAAATTCCATGACAAAAAACTTTTTTCTGTCACTAACTATTACAAAAGTATACCCACGCACTAACTTCGCCTATTTGGGATTTTTAGCTTTATATACAATACACATAAATTTATATACATGTATTGAAATATATTTATATAATTGAATATAAAAAAACATATATGTGTATATGTTTATAACCTTTGTACCTATATTTATATAAATGTATATATCAAAAAATATACAAATAAATTTTAAAAATCAATTTGTGTAGAAATATTAAGTTGGTTTATAGAACTAAAGGTTAAAAATCCTTCAGAATACTTTTTCAATTTTTTTTAATAATAATAATACTTGATACCTGTATAGCGCCGTTTTGTGAAAAATCACCCTAAGGGTGCCGTACAAATACTATTTCTAGGGTTTATCTTATTATGTACAAACAGATACAGAAACATACTTACCTGGTACGGCACTCCAGATTAAAACTTTAAATTATAAAGATTTCGGTTGAGAAGATATGATTTTGCACGCATATGATACAATATTACTAAACACTGCACATTGCATGATATTGCAGTTACTGTTTAAATCCTATTTGTCATCGAAATTATATTTATTGGAAGTTTATTGGAAAAAGAAGAGTATTTTATTATTATTATTTGAGACGTTATTTTATTTGAGATTTTCGATCATAATTATTTACAGTTACAAACATTTATAATTATTTACAATGTCGCGGACTACGAAAAGTTTCAAATATTTCTGTTAATTACTTTAGGTAGGTACTAACGGCTTGCTTCGCTATGTTAATTACGTAGGCAACTGAAGAATTCATGGATAAAACTTATAAATTTTCATATACAAGGTGTCCGGGGGAAAGTGCACTAACTTCGAGAGGTGTGTAAATGATAGTGCAATATTTCTTTTTTTGATGCTGACAATTTATTTGTGTTGAAATTTTATTATAATGATTTAAAAAACTTTTTCTATATTTTAGTTTTTGGTCCTACCGATTTCAAACAGTCGCGGCCATCTTCAGACTGAACTGAAACAAAAACTAAACCGTAATTTAAGAAAAAATTGTACCAACCTATAAATAATAAATCATGGTGGTACAAATAAAAAAGATTAAAAAAAACGTTTTTCCAAATTCCAGTTTAAATGTAGTTTTCACTTAAAAATGTTTAATTGTTTGTATGAAGAAAAAAACATTCAAATTTTTAATGGTTTATTTTATTTACTTCTACCACATGTAGTATCAACTCCTGAAGTTACTGCACTTTACCCTGGGACACCCTATATTATTATATTTTATTACAGGCAGTTCATATTGGCATTATAACAATCAGTATTTGTAATGCTTAATAAAAAACACGTTATTTAACCTGTATGACCGTGACCGGTATGACCGCGACCGTTACTGGAGTTTATATTATAATATAAATTATATAAAATCATCTTTACAATATAAACAACTATAACCCATTTAAAAAAAAAACATTTTCAAAACCAGATTTTACATACAGTAATATTATGAATAAATTCAAATGTACCATATGAGTTACGTTTTGTAAAATCGTGCTATAACATATTGAAAAATATAATGTAATTAAAATCATGGTTTGTTACCCCAGACACCAAAAATTATGTACATACCATAGTTAAAGCATTAACTGTACCAATCTGAAGATAACCGTCACAGGCTGAAACCGGTCACGGTGAAAAATAAAAGTGGAATAGTGTTTAAAAAAAGACTTTTATTTAATCATTACAATGGAATTCCACCATGTATTAACAGTTGCAAAAATATAAATATCAATATTTGTAAGTTAAAACAACAACCAACATTATACAAAGTTGAAAAAAATCAACATAAAAAGATTAAATTACTATTGTTAGTGTTAAAAGATCTTCGGGTTGAAGTTAAATCTGAGCTTTTATTCTATATCAAATAAATTGATTATTTTCATTTATTTTTTATCCTCACTGTATATTATTACAAATCACAATGAAGTAAGGGTGTGAAAAAGAAACTCCGGTGAAAAATACAATGGCATTAAAAATATTTATGCACGTAGATCAGCAAACGCCGATTCTGAATATATAACATTCATTATATATTATAAATCGTTATTTAAAAGTGAATAAAAAATGGTCTCATCAAAACACTGTGTTATGTTGGTACCATTACATTTGGAACATCTGACGTCACGTGCGCATTCTGTTTTTGTATTAGTATGGACATTTTTATTTTATGTTGTATTTTGAATACGTATTGTATTTTTTTTAGTGGCGATATTTTAACTTAATTTGGATGACCTTAAGCTCTATAATTGTTGTTCAATATAAACAACTACTATTAATTAAAGAAATTAGAGTATTCATGATCAAACCAAGTATTAATACGAATATTGTGATAATGTTAATACTCAATACTATTATAATTCTTTTAGTTAAAGTTTCTAAAATGGTACATAATTTAATGACTACTACCTTTAAAAAAAAACTTTTTTTTGATATGCTGGTATTTACGTCTGAAGGTCATTATTGACTAAAAATAAGAAAAATAGTGTTATTACTAGAGTTACTTTTTGAGCAGACTTTAGACACGCATATTCTTTTGTAGCCCCTTCCAAACGAAGGTGAGCTATCACTAGGACACCGAATATACGCGAGTTATAATATATTTTAAATTTTCAAAAGTCTCAATTAGAAAGTTCAATTCCATTTTCCTGTTAACCTAATTAAAAACTATCGCAGTTGAAATTTCGACAGTTTTGATACGGCGATGTTTGGGCAGTAAACCTCCTTACTACGCGCGAGAGCCGACCAGCCTACAACGACGCGAGCGGATTAAGACTTGAAATTAGGGCTTTGTTCGCTTTAAAGGGGTACCTGCCTTCAACGAGGCTCCACTAATCTCACGTCTTAAGCGGTTCATACAGACCTGCGTGCTACAACACCTACGTGCTGAGGATGTTTCAATTATAATAAATATCAAGCGATTCATTATGTCTGTGTATGCAGCGGATTGACGCAGGTACCTACCGCAATATGGATATTAGTAATTCATTCGCGTTGGTAGTATCTTCAGATAGACTTCGATGGAATGATCATGTAAAAATACCTAATGACCTTGCCTCCTTTATGGTATTCGACATATCGGTATTTAAAAAAAAATTCACGCAACAATTTTTTTTATCTACTCATCGCATGAAATATCAGTGTTTTTTTTTAATTAAAATTATGACGGTCTCCGTGGTTGAGTGGTTACGATCCTTGCCTACGAATCCGAAGATCGCGGGTCCAAATCCCGGCGTGCGCAAGTAAATTTTAGTTGATTGAATTGTGTTATTTCACATTTTATCCATTTAAAATAATGTGTAATATACGAATATTTGCGGCACGTTCCAGAATGATAGATACTGTCAATATAGCCCTAGTGAAACCACCATTCAGAATCGAAACGTTGCTTAATATGGCTTTAGCTGTGTTTGGTGACTAGATCTGAATAGCCATGTATTCCCCCACCGTGCTCTGCCCCATCTCCTTCCCCTTCACAATACCTTCAGCCTAACAACATACCCCAATTGGGGATGCCATAGTCTCACTGGCTCTAGACGGTTTGTAGCATTTCAGACTCTTGTGTGGTATCACATAAAAAAGTAATTATATATACATATATAAGACGAACCACCATAAATAAGAGCAGTTGTGTATGGGGCATTAGTGTGCGTATTATACATCAATGAAGGGGGGGGGCTAAAATATTATTGTTATTGATTTGTTTACTTTAATGTTACATTATCCAGTTTACGTTTTCAGTATTTTTAAGGTGCAATAGTAAGTCAATAAAATATAAAAAGTTTAATTAATTACATATAAATGATAATCATATATTTTTTTAAATAACTGTCTCTTGTATTTATTTTCATATTAATTTTAATAATTTTAAAAAAAGTAGTTATAAGGAACTCCAGCAAAAAACATAATATACATTCACATAGATTCTGTCCGATTCTGAATATATAACTCTTATTATATATAATTATACGTAGAATTTATAAATCGTTATTTAAAAATGGACAAAAAATCATTTCTTCGAAACACCTTGTTACCTTTTCATTTGGAACATATGACGTCACGTGCGCATCCTATTTTTGGATTAGTATGCATTTCTTCATTTTTCGATTTTTTAAATATTTTAAACATGTTTTTCTAGTTTTGGCAAAATTTAAATTTAATTTGGGTTACTTTAAGCTCTTTAATTGTTCTTCAATAAATAAATAAACGATTATTTATGAAAGACATTAGATTTTTCATGTCAATGCGCAATACTATTATTATTCCTTAAGTTAAAGTTTCTAAAGAGGGACATAATTTTCTTAGTTATATTTAGTTATGGTTTTATATGAATGGAATATAAAATTATGTACGGTAAAGATCACCCCTGTTTTGATATTTTACATTCTAACCTCAAAACTGACTGGCCATAGATTTGGAGCATTTTGGCGGCCTTTGAAATTGTGAAACTTATTTTTACTAGGAAAACTGGCTTTAGAAAAAAAAACGAATAATACTTGTATTTAAATTTGAACGCCACTGCTGATGAAAAAAAATTGGAATGGAGTTCTTTATTTTCCGAAATAATTTCAATTCGCATTACCGCGGGTACCTTGACCCGTTACTAATCTCCCCCCTCCCTCTCGCACCTCCTGCCACCACCGAGTGATGTCGGGTGTGATCCCCGCCTAATGAGTGACCGCCCGCGGTGTTGCGAGGGTCGTCGACGGAGTGAAGAAGTAAAAATGCAAGCTTGTCCCGGAAATTAGAGAAATCTTCCCGTAATCATAAATCCGCTTCTCTCTTTAGGCGTCATACATTGATCCAATCCCCGATGATGTATACTCAGAACGCATTTCACATATATGTATATATACGTATGTGAAATGCGTTTTGTTATTAAATAACAATATTTATTTATTTGAAAAACACATTATTTAACAACATTTAAGAAAACTTTGACTGCCCAACTAGGAACAAATCCCGTTTTAGGACAGGCAAATTGGCAATTTTAGTTCATATTAAGTGCCATTATACAAAAATAGAACAGGAAAAAGCTACTATTGACATAGTATGGGAATACAGTATTTCTAGAAAAAAGTATAAAGAGATTATGTATATGTGTTTGATAGGTGCTGGTTGATGCTATGAGGAACAAAATGTGTTTAAAATTGAGTACCAAAAAAAGTATATTATATTTTTAAAAGATAATTTTTTTTTTTTTTTTTATACGAATACCGCCCAAGAGTCCCAACTGCTCCCAACCGTCTGGAGCCAGTGAGACTATGGCATTACCAATTAAGGGATGTTGTGAGGCTGAAGGTATTGGGAAGGGGAAGGAGAAGGGAAAGAGGGAGGTGGGGAAATACCTGGCTATTCAGATCTTGTCAAAAAACACGGCTAAAAGCCATTTCTAGAAACCTTTCAATTCTGAATGGTCGTCTTTTACTAAGGCGATTCTGAGAGTATCTTCCACTCTGGAACGTGCGCAAATATACTATATATATATTTTTAAATGAATTAATTGTGAAACAACACAAATTAATTAAATAAAAATGACTTGCGCACGCCGGAATTTGAACCCGAGACCTTCGGATTCGTAGTCGAGAGCCTCACACCTCGACCATGGAGGCCGTCAAATATTATTGAGTAATATTGATAAGATTGAGTTACGTATCACTCAGCTTTATGAGCTAACGAACGAAACTCAGGGATACAGCCCGAAGAGGATGGACCAAATAGTTAATAACATGTTAAATATATTTTATTCAGTACAAAAGTACAAGAATTAATTGTCAGTGATTTATTGTCTCATGAATACTATAATTTCTGTTATTAATAATAGTTTATTTTATATAGAACAACAATCATAGAGCTTAAAGTCGCCCAAATTAAGTTTAAATTTAAAGAAAGCTAAAAAAATACATATTTAAATACAAAACAAAATCGAAAAATATAAATCTCCATACTAATCCAAAAACAGAATGCACACGTGACGTCAGATATTCCAAATGCAATGGTACCAACAAGTTATTCATAACTTTTATTATATGTTATAATAAGTAGAATTTATAAATCCTTATTTAAGGGGAAATAATTAATCATCTCATCAAAACACACTGTTACATTGGGTAATGGCCTTGTTAAATTTAAATATATAGTTTTATAAATGAGCTCTGAAGTTTTTATTTGTATGTCTGATGCCGATTGGTCATTTTATGTTAATTAGCAACATCAGTTGTCTTTCCAATCGGTAATGATTATGTTTCTAGGTATTACTTGTTCAGTAATAATGAGTTTATCCTACCGATCCGCTTAGCAGCGTGGTGTGTAACCCGCCAAATTTGTTTTGAAAAGGAAGCTGTAAGAAGCCTGGGGAGGCTTTTATGCGGAAATAAATCATGAAAAACTAATAAAATTAACTGATAATGGTTTTTATTAAATAACTATCAGTAATTTTTATTATATGCTTATTTTGTCAGAAATTGGAGTATAACAGAAGAGAATGTTTGAGACGATGAATGATTTTGAATAAAGCAAGAAGTGTGGAAAAGCGTGATGGTTTATTAATTAGTTCAACTATTAATAATTTTTATAAAATAACAATTTATTGTTGTTGTGTTTAATTCGTAGAATTACACTTTTTTTATTATTTAATGTTAATCAAATGTTTTTGTTAAGTTTTGCCAACAGTTTAGTTTTTTTTTTAATTATAACAGCTGTTTCGGCGTTCAATGCCATTTTCAAACTCACAGAGAGAGAATTTTAATTATTTTCTAACAAAATCAGTTTTACCGGTAATAAATAATTATTTTAAACAGTGTCCAAAATAGAACTTGTTGGGAGTAAATAATTTATTTTTTTTACATTAACTCCACACAAGGGGCCTGAGGGAAATAATTTTCCTTGAGGCCTAAAGGCCTATATCATATTTGGTGATGCTGTGTGGAGGGTCTTTTAGAAGATAGGAACGAGTGACCTTGGGTCTTGAAGAGACCCATGTTGTAGGATGGAGGAAACACAGAGGCCAGAAGATCATTCCACAGCCAAACTTTTGAACACAGAACGAGTCGTAGAAGCGACCCGTTCTCATGTGAAAAATATCAAATCAAAAAAATGACAAATGTTGTTAGCGCGTTTGGCGTGTTTCCCAACTATGCACCAGTGCCGAAGGGATCAATGACCTTGTTCCTCAGAGCATCTTCCATTAAAATACCGGTAGAACGAAGACCGCATTCCCACCTGACGTCTGTGCTCCAAAGATTGCAGTCCGTTTGTTAAGATAGGCGAATCTATCGAACGGATATAAATAAGTGGTCGCAGTGTGGATTAACCACAGTTTTAAAATGTCCTTGAACGCCGAAACAGCTGTCACAATAATAAAAACTAAAATACTTGCAGAACTTAGTAATAACATTATTAAATTTGATTTATATTAAATTTTTAAAAAAAAATACAAATATATAAAATAACTATTAATTTTTATAAAATACCTATTATCATACAGGTACCAAAACAAAATGTGCAATATATACATCGACCTCCTAATTGAGAATAAATAAAAACCCTGTTTTTATAGTACCTATATTTGTATACGGCGTCGTTAGCGGTTTTAATTCTTACCTATAATTTTATTATTTTATCTTGAATTTTATTTTGTAAAAATAACGCTGAACAGGAATAGCAGCATTCATAAAATCCTTTTGTGCAGCGTATTACGGGCTTCTTTCTCAGTTAAATAAAAACACATTAAAAAGAAACCTCCCCCATAATGGCTAAGCACTATGCAAGAACTCGTATGTTAGCATGTCTGTACCCAACTTATTTTATATCCATCCCCTATCTGTTTAGACATCCTTTCGACCCGCTGTGCTTTAAATTGAAGCTTTATTTAAAGATCCGGAATATTCTAATTTGTCCACATAAATTGCGGCTCCCCTAAAAAACCTCCTGACCGTAAGAGCGGAAACATTTAATCTTATTTAATAAATTTAGGCTATTTGAATTCAAGCATTTTCATTTTCGGCAAAAACGAAACTATAAGGGGATGTGTACATTTTGCATGATTCCCATGGTACAATAGATTGTCAGAAATATTGAAGTAACATATTATTATTAAGGAAGGGAAAGGCTGTCTATCCTCGGTATTTTACTAGATTTTTAACCTCTACCATCTCTTAACATCTACCGATAATGATAATCATTGCACACAATTACGTGTGGTCAAATGTTCCAAATGAAATGATACCAAAATAACACGGTGTTTTGATGAGATGATTTTTTATTCACTTTCAAATAAGGATTTATAAATTCTACGTATAATTATATATAATCAAAGTCATATATTCAGAATCGGCGTTTGCTGATATACGCATTTTTAAAGCTATTGTATTTTTCACTGGAGCTCCTTATTCACGCCCTTACTTCATTGTGATTTGTAATAATATACAGTTAGGAGAAAAAGGAAATAAAAATAGTCAATTTATTTAAAATAGAATAAAAGCTCACATTTAAGTTCAACTCAAAGATCTTTTAATACTGACAATAGTGACTTAATCTTTTTATGTTGAGTTTTTCAACTTTGTTTAATTCATGTTGATTGTTTTTTTAACTTACAAATATTGATATTTCTATTTTTGCAATATGTTTCTTTAATACATGGTGGAATTCCATTGTATGGATAAAATAAAAGTCACTTTTTTTAAACACTATTCCACTTTTATTTTTCACCGTGACCGGTTTCAGCCTGTTCATCCTCAGATTGGTACCATTAATTCTTAAACTATGGGTTACATAAAATTTTGCTTATCAGGGGTGAAAAACCATGATTTTACTTGAATTATATTTTTAACCTAATTACTGAAAATTCTGTAGTTATCCTTGATATTACAACTAAGATGGGAAAATTCTAGAATAAACTCATTATCGATCAGTATTCACCAACCTTTTATTATATAAATAATGTAAAATCATCTCTACAACAAAAACAACCGTAACCCGCCTAATGATTTGTGAAACCAGATTTATATACAAAGTTATATTATCAATAAATTAAAAAGTACCAAGTAAGTCAAGTTTTATAAAATAATTCTATAACAATACTGAAAAATATAATCTATGTAAAATCGTGGTTTGTTACCTCTGGTAACCAAAATTGTATATAAACCATTGTTTATGAATTAATTGTACCGGTCTGAAGATATCCGTCATAGGCTGAAACCAGTCACGGTCAAAAATAAAACTCGAATACAGTTTAAAAAAGTGTATTTTATTAATCATTATAAAGGAAATCCACCATGTATTAACTGTTGCAAAAATAGAAATAATAATTCATTTACCATTTATTGACCTATGCGAATTCATCGTAAACCTGCTAATAACAGTCAGCACCCAAAAATACGCACTTTACAGGCCTCTAACTCAAGAAATACTATGAATGATTTATCTGTTAATTATATAGGGCAATAAGTTATACTCATTATTATTGTATAAGATTTCTAAATACACTGGTTTTCAACTCCACCTATTTTCGGACATTTTGGAATGTATGACATCGATTGTAAGGAATAACAGTGTGACGATTTTTATTTCTAGAAACCTTGTGCATTTTTCTAACGACTCGTATAGAATTTACTGTCAAACCATTTGTAGTATTACTTGAATTAGGAACCTTCAAAGCGATGTTTAGAGCTGTTTTTGAGTGACGGACCTTAACAAAATCTGGGCACTGTAATAACGTCTATCGGAACTCAAATACCAACCACAACATACATAGAAAATGGCCTCAAAAGTACGAAAATAGTCATAAATACATTTGAAACAAAATCTCTATGGCGCATGTGGGGATAACCGCACACGGCTCTATTATACGAATAAGGAAATCCGAAAGAGCGAGAGATCGGAGTAAGCGCATTGAACCAATTTCTAAATAGAATTTCTTCGATTGTTTGGATCAATTACATGGGATTAATTGATAAAGTAATGTCTGGATAAAATATGACCAACAAGTGAACGAAAGAAGAAGTTACCGATGTATCAAGAAGACTATTTGAGTGCATGTCGAGAGTTGTAATAATACCATCAGTGTGTATGAGAGTCAATCGTGAAGTTCCATCAATCACAATTAAGTATATAATTCATGTCAAACAAAAATAAGAATTTAAAATAATGCATTCAAATATGTTAAAGAGATTGGCACTATAACACGTCTATCGAAACGTGACTATCAACAAACTGTCGTCATGAAAAGAAAAATGTTCCCAGTACCACTTTTCTCTGAATATTCTTGGCGCAAGTTTACATAATACGAGTAGAAGCTCACAGTTTTAGTAGGTGATTTACGGAACAAATTCTCCAAAGTGTTGACGCTCCATGCCGCTCGGTACTGTCTGCCACTTCCTTAAGACAATAAATTAATTTATACAATAAACAAGCCATTCTCAAAATTGTTAAAGGACTCAACAAAACACTTGAAATTATCATTTACATCCTCAAATCTGTTTACAGGGTTACCACAAAAGATACATGGATAAAATAACATTCCGTTTATATATCAAGATGGAGAAAAGCTTTAAGGCACAATATTGGGGACCAAAAGACTTTTAAAGGAATGTTTTAAGCTTGTCAAACCATTCTGGAGCACTTATAATGAATCATTTTTGAGAAACTCAAACAAGGTTAAAATTTCTCAGCTTACAACAGGATTTAAAATGAAGACATAAGAGCCTGCAGGAAATAAAAGAAATAAAACTGATATTTTTTTTATTTTTCCAGCCTCAGAATGAATTCATTCACCATACATTTTTGAATATTACTTATAAAATCTTTTTTGTTTATTGCCATTTTTCATTCATTAGGCCAGTGGGCCACAAAACAATTTTTTTAGAGCTAGCTGAGCACCCAGAAAGTGAGCTATCTTGCAGAGAGGATTATCAGGCTTTCAGCAAGAACCAACCTGGGATCTTGGTTTATGAGCAACCAGGATATAAACCTGGATTTGGGAGGCAAAGGGAAAAACTTTTTGCACTTTTCCATATTATATATTTTTTTCCCTAGATCTAAAGGAATTTCAACATATCACTCCAACAGAAATTTATAACCTAGCAACACGAAACAATTTAGTGATTCGTTAAAACGTCCGTGGCTGATGAAAAAATTCCTAGGTTATAAAAAATTGTTTTAACTACGAAAAGGACAAATTACCAAATTATTTATTTTTTATATATAAAGAAGGATCATCTTCGTCAATTAATCTATTTTAATAACGACTTGAAACACGATAATCACAGAAAAGAATCTATAAATTCTTGCAAAATACTGTTCCGTATATTTTTTTTGTCAAAAAAATTTTATCAAATACACTTGGTCCCCTTGTAGATTCCGAAAGATTTCACGCTCGCACGGTTTTCCGCCAAAGCGCCACGAGAATAATAATGTATGAATTATTTCTTAAAACAGAAAGCCACATAGACGCTGAATTCATAACGCACATATGGAATTCATTTTAGAATCGCTCACGGGCAGTATTACCTATTCGTAAGGGTGGACTTTTTTGCGGTTTTTTGCCTTTATGTGGCAAAATTATAATTTTTTTATTATGGGAGCTCACAGCACGAACCCACGTTAGAGAAAATCGCCACTGCGGAGGACCACAAGGTGGTGATTTTTATTAAAATGAAAATTTTATTTTGCATATTTTGTGTTTTTTCAGCCATTATCAGAAGGTGTCCTTTTCTTCGGAAGATGTTCCTGCTTAAAAAGCGTGCAATAACGTCAGAAGCATTTAAAAAGATTGTGTTTTTAAAATAAATTAAATTACGTAAAATACTTTAATGCTTTTGACAACCCTGTACTTGAGTTCATTATCATTCGTCAAATAACCAATTAAATAGAGTCAAATTTAAATACTGATTAAAGCGGATATTGTGATAGTTGTTGGTAGATGCCTGTGTTGTATGAAGGCTGCTGGAGGTTATTGTGGGGGTGGAAGGAAGGGAAAGGGGGAGAAAAGGGGTGTGAAGAAAGCGCTGTGTGGAAAGGCTATAAACCGGGTTTGTTTATTGGTGACGTTAAATTTGACGCCCCATCCGGTGCGACGGTTGTCTAAGTGGTAAAAAACGTTTATCATTTTTGTCATTGAGTATAAATATTGTAATGGATTTGAAGATGTGGAGAAGTTAGTGTTTTTCCGTTTATCTTTTGAACATAGATTTTGTCGCATCACCCCTTCATTTATAAAGTATGTTTTTATGCATGCCTTTCATATACGAACCATCGCATGATTACATTTACAGAAACACTTACATTTGGTGCGTGTTCTGACAACAATTGGGTACATTTTATTTTTATTTTATTTATTCAAAATACACACATTAATAAAAAATAAAATGTAAGAAAGCTTTGACTGCCCAACTGGGAACACGTCCGTTTTAGGGCAGTCAAATTTACACGTTTAGTTCATATTAAGTGCCATTTTTTTATTATTTTTTTTTATGAATACCGCACAAGAGTCCCAAACTGCTCCCAACGTCTGGAGCCAGTGAGACTATGGCATTCCCAATTGGGGAATATTGTGAGGCTGAAGATATTGGGAAGGGGAAGAGGAAGGTGAGGAAGTAGTACCTGGCTATTCAGATCTGGTCACCAAACACGGTTAAAAGCCATTTCAAGCAACGTTTCAATTCTGAATGGTGGTCTATCACCAGGGCGATACAGAGACTATCTTCCACTCTGGAACGTGCGCAAATATACTATATATTATTTTTAAATGAATTAATTGTGAAACAACACAAATTAATTAAATAAAAATTACATGCGCACGCCGGGATTTGAACCCGCGACCTTCGGATTCGTAGTCGAGAGCCTTACCCCTCGACCATGGAGGCCGTCAAATACGAAAATAGAACGGAAAAAGGCTAGTATTTACATAGTAAATATAATATATTTAAAAAATATATAATAATTGAGTGTACGGAGATGTGAAGAATAGTACACAAAAAACAATTGTGTATAATATAATAATTAATATAGGATAATAGTTAAGTTCAAAGAGATAAGAAGAAAAAAAAGAATTGATTAATGTTTGCGTAAATCAGATAATTTGAGTATAGTATAATAGTTAAATACTTATGAATATAAGAGAAAAACAAATATTATAGAGTAAACAAGTATGTATACGTTTTTGAAAAAAAATAAATAATATCATGGATTGAGTTACATATCACTCAGTTTTATGAGCCGATGACAAAACTCGAATATCGTGTTATCTTCAAACGAGAAACATCTATAAATGAAGTTAATTGGAATAGATCTATCGATATTTGGGGATTGAGTTAAAAAAATCCAAAAACCAATATTTTTTGTATTGATTATTTAAATTAGAACTTACTCACCTGATCGGTGGACATGTTAATTTGAGAAAATCCAGTCCATGTAAATGAAATGATCTATTAAAGCGAAATTATCACAATTAATCATTGAACACCTGTCGTTACGTCGGAGAAAATTGCGCTACGCGAAAATTCACTTTAGTCCAGGTAACTTAATCACCTAAAATCAAATTGAAAACGGAACCCATTTCATAATTTAGGTCGGCCATTCTTTATTCAGGTGTCCTGGAACCCGCTGCTATTAAAGCAAGCAACAAAATAAACCAGCCGCATTTACAACACAGCGACATAAAAATAAAGAGGAGAGTAAAAAAATCCCCGAGATTGCCAAGGGGGTGAATCTTATCTCCTTTCTTGTGCATTCGTTCCAGATTAAGAGATCCGGCTTCGGGCAGGCTCGGGCCTCTCCGGAGACACTCGGCCGCGCTTGCGTCCCGCCTGGGAATCCCAGGTCGGCAACTGGAGCAGGGGGTGTGCTGTACGGGGTGTGCAGGGTGTAGGGAGACGAGCCGGCAGACGGCGCGGCGCCCGCCAGCCAGTTGAAGCCCCGACGCCGAGGGAAGCTGACGTTTTGTGCCCTCAACCTGGCGAGCCCAGTACTTCACTTCCCGCACTCCCTCTCTGCGTAACGTGAGTTTTTATAACTTTTACTATTTACAACTTCTGATTTCTGAAACTTTTCCAACCTTAAAAAGTATTTTATAATGAACAAAAATAACATTAGACATTTTTAGAACCATATAGTATTTTGCCAAGTTTGCAAAATAATCAAAAGGTCCTGCACGAAACCAGTAATTTAAAAAAATATATATCCAACATTAAGACTCCTTGGAATCTCAAAGAAAAAAAAATCATTTGTTGATTAAAAAAATTATATTTGTTATGTTATTAACTTATTCAATTCACCCTTAGTTATAAAGCAAATAATTTCAAACGTTCAAGAAGAAAAACATTACAGAAGGCTTTGCCTTTCAGAACACTTACCTCAATAATAGACAAAACTTTATATAGGTGTAACTATTATTCTCGCTTTTCTTAATGATTTTTAATTACTAATACTTACCTTTCAATTTAAAAAGATCACGAATTCATCTTATACGAGTACAGTTGTATCGTTAACAAATAAAATCAACATTTGACTTGCAAAGGGGAGGTGACAAAACGATGTTAAAAAGTTTTCTCACACAAGTAAGAAAGAAATTAAAACATTTTTAATTGTTTGCTAAATGCTCTTACTATTTGTATTGTTAATTATAAAGTTATTTAATAATTTTCAAGGGTGTTTTTCATGATTATTAATATAATTATTACGTGATCAATAGAAAAACGTCAGGTGTGTGTTTCCGCCCTGACGAAAACATCCTTTACGCCAACCGTGTCACCTACGGATATACCGTTCACATTTTAAATTCACTTCCAGCGAAATCGATAAATTATGTACACACCCCTTCAATAATCAAATATAACCGGGAGTAAATTTAATGCGAACGATCCCATTCAAAATATATTACAGCTAGAGCAACCTTTATAATTGCCATCCAAGCTAAACCACAAAGCTCAAATAACTTTATGGGAATTTCACTATTTTTGTTGATATTTGCGTTTATAGTGCTCGTATTTCGGTCGACTTTCTTTAGATTTTTCCTTGCCACTCTGTAGAAAGGAATAGTGCAAGCTTATCGATCTTCTTTTTTCTTCTTCATCATAATGAGTACAAAAAAAGAGCAAAAAACTTTTCTTTTTTCAAAATACACCTGATGGAAATTAGATTGTCAGTAAACACAGTTATAGCAATTCGAGTGTCGTTTCTAATCTTAAAGGTCTGATCGATTCTGAAACTACTATAAAATCGTAAATAAGGTGCAATATTTACGTTATTTCAATTTATTTAATTAGAATACAGAATACCCCCTGTAAAGTGGATTTTATTTGTCCTGGCCGGGTTTAAAACCCGTGATATCAAAATCTGGAACCAGAGACCCTACTGCTCTGCCATTAAAGTTAATGATATTTGAGAGAATATTACTAATTAAAAACAAAGCTTTTAAAAGTACGTACGATCCGAAATGAAGTAAAATAGAAAATAAAAAATCTTTACGTATCATTATTGAAATGACGAATCTGAAATATTCATTATACTGTATAAATGACTTAATTTAACAATAGTAGATGTAACTGTTGGTTTGTATATTTTATTTGATATTAGGATCACTAAATGGCATTAACGTACTTTGCTATTTTTGACTAACGTATAGTCTAAATACCTCCCATGAAAGAGCCCACGAATTCTCTATTGTAATGAGAGAAGTTTCAACACTTACCTCGATTCTAATAATTCATTTCGACAGAGGCGCAAGTCGTGTTCCTCGGGGCACTTCCCCGATTTTGGTGAAAATTTTTATTTTTTTTTTTACTTTTAACTATTCAGTACGTGAAGTTATTTTTTTGGTTCTAACCTAAATGCTCCTTAACAATAACAAGTAAAAAATTTTTGTAACAATAGTTACAAAAATTCAGGTTAATTCACATAAAATTTTATGTGTTACTTTGAGTAAAGGTTTTTTTAGTTAACCAAGTGTATTTGGGACAAGGAAATCAATTAAATTAATGAAGAGAAATTTTTAAATTACACGCTATCAGTATTTGAAATCATACACACAAAGCGGTGGTGAGAATTAACTTTTGTAATGCATTGGAGTTCATATGTTAATTTTCATCTCGCAATATTCATTTCTATGATTTTTTTGCTTCAAAATAATGCATTTATTTGAAATGTCTGATTCTGTATTTATAATAGATTAATGTAAATTGAATCATAAAGTAATATCGTTTTTAAAGCAGTTTATAGGTCACCAAAAAAATCAGATATCCCTATGATTTAACATTGTTTTACCGTTTCAGGATTTTCTTCCTAAAATAATGTTGGCACGTGATAAACCCCCTTTAGGATAATATTTGCTTTCTGATCATGAGATCGGGGAGCGTTACGTAAATATTTCAACAATTTCCCGATTTTAAAGTATCTGTCTACCGACATTTTTTTATTCAACGTCTTCTAAGCGCATTCCTGTGCAAATGGTAACATTTTCTGGAAGGACTCTTTGCTAATTACCTCCTGATTGGGATTTAATTGTGCCACTTTACATGAATAGTAATAATTTAATCCAATCGACTCATTACCATTCATTGTAAATTGTATTGCAGTGAACACCTGCACAAATATGTTACCTTAAATTAAAAATTAAGGAGACACTTTCTGCTTGCACCACCTTAATTCACAGCTTCCGCCTCACCTTAAGTTACTTACCTATGGCAAATCTTAACTTCTTGTGACATTTTTTTAAACTTAATTAGTTAAATCTTTTATTCACATTGTGAATTTGCATTTGTTTTGAAGAAATTTCCAGCAGGCACGGGCGTGCCGTTCTTATAGGGACAAAAGCACTGCCTACCCTACCTCACTTGAATATATCTGTTGGAACCTGTAATTATTACAATTTTACCAACGAAATAATGATCGCAGTACTGTCGTAGGAATATGAAAATCTAATATAAGTGGGTATAAAGCGGTTATTTAGAAATTTGGCTTAGGTAATCCCGACCAACATCGGCTAAAGCCAGCACCTTAGCCATCCTTAGCGAAAACTTACCAGGTCTGTGGTTCAATGAAAATGATAATCTTTTTGTGGATTGACAATTTTTGATCAAATTCAACAGCAGCAAGGAAAAGTGGATAATTTTTAACTTTAATAAAATAAAACACACCCTTTTCAACAACAAATATTATGATTTACCATTTCTTTGGATTCTGCTGTACGAGATTTGTTAGGTTTGTTAGAAATAAGAAAATTATGTATTTATTAGATTGGTAAAAGATTCATTAAATGCAGATAAACATTCATATCAAATCTGAAATTTCGAGTGTATTTTGCGAAGCGTGGAAGTTTAATAACACTAGTTTAACGTCTTCGGTTTTCAGGCTAACTTTGGCTTGAAGTTTGGCTGCCATTATGCATTAATTATTTTTGATAACAACGGCGCAATGTGATCAAGTCGCGAGTTAAGTTGGAAAATGTAACTTAGCGCGAATCGCGGTGAATGACTACCTACTTAGTTTTAACTTCTTTGAATCACTGCAGTAGTTAGAATGTAGTGAAGTTGGGTTAGGGGGGTTTGGTTTAGATTTTTCCTCAATTTCTATAGATTAAGACAGTTGTCTAAAAACTAACCCCTTCGCATAGATTTTTTTTCTACCATCAGAACACTTTGGCTAAGGTTACATATTCCTCACAGATGTACAAAAAATCACTTTCAGCTTTTAAAATGCTTTTAAATATTAAGATGAATTGTTTGTTGGCGAGAGTACAGATGAAATATGATATGGAATAAACTTATATTGTAATTTTAAAGCTCAAGCCCTTCAAGAAACGTACAAAAATACTGTATATGTTAGTTTTACAAAAATACACACCGCCAATAAACAATTCATTTCAATATTTAAAAGATTCACGGGCTAGGTGTTTTTTTTTCTACAATATTTCAATTCTGCCATCTGTGAGCGCGTATTACGTTTCGTTAACATTTTATAATACAGATTTTTGTTATTTTTTATTTGTTGTTTTAAGTCGTAATTAAACCATTTGGGGAACTTTGATAACATGATTTGAGTTGAGGGTATAAATTTGTGGAAAGCCGTGTTGTGACGGTATAAAATGATTCTCAATTATGGTTAACATTAGTGTTTGTATCTAGAAAAGACCAATCTGCGCTTTCTAGGTATTTTATCAACGGTGGATAATCTGCTTTGGCAAAATTATATGAATGTGTCGGAACAGAATTGGAGTGTGTGTGAAGGTCATAATTCGTGATTTTTATGCTTAGGGGAGGATAATGAGAATCGATGGGGAGAAGGGAATCTATTGATTAATATATTTTCACTGAAATATCGCTACTAAATGCGAGGTCTAACAAATATATAACGCGAATGTGAATGGAAGAAGAAGCCGGAGACGCCCTAGGAGGACATGTCAAGATCAAGTAAATCGAATTCTTCAGTCGGGCCATGCCAGAGGTCTGAATAACAGAAAAGAATGTATGAGACGATGCATGAATGTGAATGAAGCAAGACGTGTATGCCAAGATCGAGTTGTTGGGCTTTTTTTTCGTTTGGGTGCCATAATTAATTGGACAGCGAAATTAATGCCTTGTGACGACTATTGCTATCTCTAAACAAAGAAACAATGAAATATTCATTTAAAAAAAATATTTCATTGGAAACATTTCGTTTTTCAAAACATATCTAAATAATAAAGTTCTTAAGTAGGTACCTACTTGTGTTTTCCATTTTAAAAATATTCTACGCAAAAAATATCCTTTCTTGAATTATGTAGTCTGTGGCTAACCAGAGTGGTACATCTATGGGCTAATCTCAATACAACATAATAATTTTAAAATGTTATAACACCAGTTTTTAATATTGAATTTCATTCAAACTACTCTATAAACCTTTCCAGCAATAATGAGAATAAACTGTGATATTTTCAGTAAATTTAGAGAAAATCGAGGACAGACAAACACACACGCTTACATATATACGCTAACCTATTTACTCCATTCTATGGTTATGTTTCTGAGTGTCTTACTTTGAAAATAAAACAAAACGGAGTTCTTCAAAGTGTGCAATATATTACACGGGCACATTCGGCAGTAAACATAAATGTGTTCGCCTACGAAACGTCGTCGTTGAGTGAAACAAATCGCAACACATACAAAATCAATTGATACATTCTACTGCCGAGCTTACCTTTACCGCCACATTGTAGGAAATAGCTAGTACAGGGCGTACGGGGAGTGGGAGGTAGAGAGTCTAGAGAGGTGCCGTAAGAAAGGAAGAAAACATTCTGGAACTTTGTAGCAGAACGCGGAGAGGTGTAAGTGATTGTAGTATAAACTTATCACCGGATATATCGACCATATATCATCTCCCCGCTTATCCCGACAGGGCTGCCACCCGCTTTGTGCGCGTGAAATATTGCCGTATCTCTTTAAAGCGTCTCGCTGTGAAAAACAGTCCAGTTTCTTGAAATAATACCGGAATTGTACTCGTACATCGCGGGGCGTTTAATGAAAACCCCGCATCGTGTCCTTGATACAAGTTATGAATTAAGGTGCCTTTGTTCCCTTAATTTACTAAATATATTATTTCGACGACACGGTGTTTGAGTCTAATTTGTTTTGAACGATGTGAAATTTCTATTCAAGCTGTTTAATGGGATTTGTAACATTACAACCCAGGAACAATTTCCATTAGACAGCAAAGACTGTCGCTTTCTATTAATAATTAAAATGCTATGTTTTTGTGTACATCTTTGTATATAAAAATGAATGTTTATCTGTCTGTACTCGATTTCATCGAAAAATACTGTACCGATTTCGATGAAAATAGCACAGTTTGTTCGAATTAGTGGCAGGAGGGTATAGAATGAAATTCAATGTGTAAAACTGCTGCTATAACGTTTTAAAATTAGTATGATAAATATTGAATCCGCCATGTTGTATCGAGGTTAGCCCATAGATATACCACTCTGGTTAGCCACAGATTACATATTCAAAAGAAGAAGGCTTGTTTGGAAAGAATATTTTCAAAATGAAAAACACAAGTAGGTACCTACTTAAGAACTTTATTATTTAGATATATTTTCAAAAAACAAATGTTCGGTATCAAATAAAATTTTCAAATCAATTTTCTTTTATTTAGAGAAGTAGTAATAATAGTCACAAGGCATTACTTTCGCTGTCAAATCAACTATGGCACCCAAACGAAAAGCAAGAATTCACAACTTTATTCCAAAAAAAAATCGAGGACAGAGAGACAAACGTTCATTTTTATAAATACAAATTTTGGGTACAAGATAGGTGTGTTTTTTGGTACATTGTGCTAGCACTAACTGGGATTGTCAAATCATTTCTGCTACGGCTTCTACTTTGATATGTGTTTGATTTTAGTATTGTGACAGCTGTTTTGGCGTTCAAATTCATTTTCAAACTGTACAATTATGAAAAACTAAAATGCTAGCCGAACTTAATGATTATATTATTAAAGTTGATTCACGTAGGTACTTTAAAATAAAAAATAAATAAATAAATAAAGTAGCTCAACGGTAGAGCATCTGACCGGACATCAGAAGGGTGCAGGTTCGAGTCCTGTCGGCGACATTTATCTTTGCTCGGAAAGGTTTTTTTCAATTTGGATGAGTGTTTCAGGCTAATAATTATTGTTTATAAAAATAAATAAATAAAGGTTTAAGTTTTTGTTTGCTTGCTACAGCTGAACGAACCTAGTTAAATACACAATAATTTACCAGGTATATTCCATCTCAGTACATTGTATGTGATATTACTATATTAAATACTAAGTTCGGGGATCGGGCTTTCGGAGTCTCGGGCCTATTGCTTGAAAAAAACTCCCCCGGAACTAAAATGCATAACTGAGTCCAACAGAATTTCCCTCAAAATTAATAACTGGCCTTTTCAGACATTCACATCCTTAAATTATATATAACTGCGAGTAGTAATAATAATAATAATAATTGAATGATTTGTATAGCGCCGTTTTTGTGAAAATTCACCTCAAGGGCGCTGTACAACTATTACTTCCTATTCTTTATCTAATTATCTACAAACATAAATAGAAAAACATACTTACCTGGCAGGTCACTTCAGATGAGCACAGTTTATTAGAAAATTTAAGCATAGAGATGTTTTTTTACAGTTGTTATTTTATCGTCCCTTTCTATTGATTTTACATTTATTGGAAGGATTGGTGGCACAAGAAGAGTTGGTATTTATTTGAAATATTTATAATTTTTAGGACTAGAGAATATTTATAAAATGACCTTAAGAAGTTTGAGAAGTTTTAAGTAGATATTACCTTTTTTTTACTTTTTTTTTACACATTTAGTTATTTACAGCATTTTGCACATGGATGAATGATTTTTTCTTCTTATTCTATAAGTGACTTTAGGTAAGCACTAACCGGCTACCCTAACTAAGCAATTCACGTGTGCATTTCTTCAATTTATGGATATGTTTGTCTGAAAAGATGAGTTTTAAGTTTAGTTCTGAATTCTGTCGAATATTTGATCGTTCTTAAGAGGAACGGCTTCCCTGCCTGTTTCATACATAACTTATGTTTGGAATTGATGCTAAAATACCCATCCAAACTGAATGATATTTTTTTAAATTAAAGGTTTAGTAAATATCTAGTACGTATGAGAAGTTTTTTTTAATTATGAAGTATATATGCCATAAAAAAACTCAATTTTGATAATTTTAGCGGTGACTTAGAAAATTATTTGCAGGTTTATAAAAAAACTTAGAACTTTTTTTTGCATCATCAGCCCCCAAATAATTGTTAAAAATGCCTCTAAAATCGCAAAAAATCAATTAATTTAATGGCATATATTTCATAATGTAAAACAAAAATAAATAAATTACTTCTAATCCGTACTAGCTATTTACTATACTTTTTTATGAAAATAATTGTCATTAGGTTTAGGGGGGAATTTCGGCCTCAAATCCAAAATTAAGTTTTGTATAAAACAGGCCGCGCAGCCGTTGCTCTCAAGTCATGCGGCACTTCATTCCAGGTTTTAGGTCCTGATACTCAGAAAGCACGATCACCGAACTTAGTATTAGGTGTGCGCTTTGGTTCCTTCAACCTCCCGATAGCTGATGACGCTGCTGACCTAAGGGTGGACTGCCGTGAATTGATATTTTCAGGAACACACAGTTCCGATAAGTAAGCCGGAACCATTCCGTTGAGTGACTTAAATACCATCCGGCAGAGCTTGAACTGGATTCTTTCAGGACATTTGAACCAGTGGGGATTTTGAGATGCTCTGAAACGTAACAATATTTAGATATGCCGGTAATAAGTCTTGCTGCAGCGTTGAAAACTGATTGTAATTTGTTAATTTGGTATTTGGAGAGACTTGCATATATTCCGTTGCAGTAATCTAGACATGACGCAACGTACGAATTGTAAGCAGTTTATTCGCCTCTGTTGGCAGGTTTCTCCGTACCGCTTTAATTTGCCTCAATTGAAAGAAGCCCGTACTTTCCGTTATGTTTACTTATTCAGTACCGCTCATGTAATGCCTATATATCTCAATTACACTTATCCTATATAATTAACATTATTCAAAGCCTCACATTCCAATCTGTTTCTTATCAAGGAACGAATCAGATTTAGGAAGATAAATTCTAATCAAATCCCTGTTCTGTAAAATCCGTCATAAAGTATTTACAAAATAAATAGCAGGATTAAATAATATCTTCAATAACATTTGTTTTACTAAATTATGTCATCTGCGTGCACAACTGTATATTTATAAATTTCCCTACTAAACAGTGTTTATCTCAAGTGACCTGCTAGGTATATATGGTTCTGTAGATATGATTAATAAACTGTATATTTTAACGTGGCATCATGTTTATTGGTCAAATGCATTGTACATATAATTTGGTATTACAGATCGATGAACCGATTAGTTACCCATGAGTAGTAATAATAGATTGTCTATTTGTAGTTAGCCATAAGCTAGAGTATTGAAAAGATAAGAACGTTTCTACAGCAGTTTTCACAAAAGCGGTGCTATATAAATCATCAAAATATTATTACTATTATTTGAATAAGAATACAATTTTTTTAAACCCATTTCATACAAATGAGTGTTGTGCTCATATGCCGGCAGAGTGTTTAGCTTTTCATTCGTCCTGCATACAAATTAGTATTGTACTCATATGCCGGCAGAGTGTTTATATTTTCATTCGTCCTGCATACAAATGAGTGTTGTACTCATATGCCGGCAGAGTGTTTATATTTTCATTCGTCCTGCATACAAATGAGTGTTGTACTCATATGCCGGCAGAGTGTTTAACTTTTCATTCGCCCTGCATACAAATGAGTGTTGTAATCATATGCCGGCAAAGTGTTTATCTTTTCATTCATCCTGCATACAAATGAGTGTTGTACTCATATGACAGCAGAGTGATTGGCTTTTCATTCATCCTGCATACAAATGATTGTTGTACTCATATGCCGGCAAAGTATTTAGCTTTTCATTCATCCTGCATACAATTGAGTGTTGTACTCATATGTCGGCAGAGTGTTTAGCTTTTCATTCACCCTGCATTCAAATGCTCATCTTTCAATATCGGTACTTGATGAAGGATCGAGGAGCACAGCGCTCGTTCTGTCGACTTTTGAATTTGGAGCATTGTTCGGCATCGGAACATCCGGCAGCGCAAATCATGGCGGAGTTTCCGGTCAGCCATAACACAAATGAATGCCTCCGTAATGGCGGCCGAGCTGGCCAGTCCGGCCACGGCTGGAAGTCCCGGACACAGTAGCCGGGCTAACTAGCGGACGATTGTATGGGCATGAGCATGGGATATTATATGCGGAGAGCGGACTGCTATAATCATCGCCCCTGTGAGCGTTTAAACTGCGTCCTCTCATAGTTGAATTTGTTCCATTCATTTAATTATTGGGATGGTTCTGCTACATTAGGCTCTCGATTATCCGGGGTCGGATTAACCTTTTTTCAAAATAACCGCGCAGTACATTATGGAGAATGTACATATTTTTTAAGTATATGTTATAAATTTTGGAAGTATACAAAAATTTGAGAAAAGGAAACTAAAAGGATTATTCATTAATAAAAAAAAAATAGTACTTAAATACACTTTCGTTATAACCATATAAACAATGTTCTTAATTATGTCTAATAAATATATGAAAAAAAGGTAGGTTCGATGGTGATCCTTAAAAGGGACGGCTGCCCGGCCAGTTTCATACAAAACTTAATTTTGGATTTATGGCCAAAATACCCACTCCAACTGAATGATATATTTTTAAATTAAACTTATAGTAAATACTCGTATCTAGTACGTATTAGAAGACTTTTGTTTAATTTTTTTATATTATGAAATATAGACCATTCAAGAAATAAATTTTTCACGATTTTAGAGACAACTTTGAAAATTATTTGTTCTGTTTTTTTTTCGTACATATATATATTTTGTACATATTTGTTACATAAATGTTATTACATAAAATAAAAATTGAAAAACAAAACATCTTTAAAGAAAACGATTTTTGGGGCCGATATTTTTTAATTATGTCCAATTCAACATTTTTTTTTTAATTAACAATTTATTATCTTTTCATAGTAAACGTTTCAAAACTTTTTTATAATCACCATTATCCCCATATAATTGCTAAAGTTGCCTTTGAAATCGCGAAAATTTTAATGGCCTTTAATTTTAATTTTTTTTAAATACTTCTAATCCGTACTAGACATCTGCTACACCTTTTGATAAAAAAAATAGATTATTCGGCTTAGATGAGTATTTTGAACTGAAATCCAAAATTAATTTGTGATTGAAATGGGCAAACAAGTTGAAAAAACTAATGCGTGAGGAAAGCCACTATTAAAACAGCATTTTTTTCTAATTTTTGGGCGTCGATTGTAAAATTTGGTATGTATTTATGATCCACAAACCACACATATTATTAACTAAGTGTTTAAAATCTTTATTTCATTAATTTTATTGTGTTTATTTCGTATAACTCCATTTTATTTGTGTTATTTTTTTTATTATTATTTAAAGAAAATATATTTAATAATGTTATTATAAAATCTTTACATGTAGCAAACACTTTGTGGGAATACATAATTATAATAAATAAAATAAAATAACTTTGTTTCAATTCCACTTTATTATTTCTTCGTCCAACCGGTTTCGGTTCAACCTGAACCTTCCTCAGGGGTGAATAAAAATATATTGAACATAATACAGAAATACATGGTATTTAAAAGAAAATTAGAAGAGAGAGACAGAACATCAACTTAGGTGGGGGGCAAGGAAGGAGGAGCTTAAGAGGGAGGGAAGAAGGTGGGCGGAGGTAATGGAAATATTTAAAAAATGGGGGTGTTAGACAAATCTAGTTGTTTATTAAGTAGATTGGTTTTATTGATTTTTAATGACTTTTTTTATTTCAAGGGCTTCAAGATTATTAAGGCGTAGACCTATCCCATTTCTATGTAATACAACTATCCCGGAAGATTTAGAAGATTTATAATCTTCCGGGATAGATGATTCCTCCTGGATCATGCATCCTATTGGTTAGTGAGTGAGACTGACTGTTACTAACTGACTGTTGGTTTTATAAAAATAAACTAAGTATTGCAGAAAAATGTTACATTTTGTCTTGTGTTTCACGTCGGCACATGAAATTTAATAGTGGCAACGATGGCATGGCTGCCAATTAGGTGGTTGATGACTATGTATATTATTCAAAAATACGTTTTCAAGAAAAAATTCCAATCCATTGAGTGTCCTAGTTTATCAAAAGGAAAATTTGTTATTTTCCATTTCCCACTGAAAAAAGCTCAGTCCCCTGAAAGGCTTAATTATAAACTGAGTTTGTACGACAATAAGGAGCACATAATAACATCTCGGATTCCCCCGCTCCTGCTCCGGCCCTGGATCATGAGACGGTAATCAATCACGATAAACGTTCGTAACTTTGTTAGGAAAAATCTAATTTCTCTCATAAAATCCGAACATAATGCTTTTTGCTCCTTTGTAAGTTTATTATTCAATTAAAAGTAAAGATCTTATATTATTTCTGAGATCCTGTGAGAGAAACAATAAACTGTTTTATTATCTTCGTCTTCTTTAACATCTTTCGCAGAATAATTATTTTTATGTTTTGGGAAATAATTGCTTCATACATACAAGTTACCCCTACGTACAATAATACGTGTCTTATTGTAGAGAAATTAAAAAGGTGTTATCATGTTTGAAAATTAGTCCCACTTTTAATAAAGAACTTCGAATTATAGTCACGGATGCATAAAATTAAACCACTGACAATTGTAATAACGATTTATTTTATTCCAAGTATACAAAAAATCTTCGCAAAAAAATATTCTGATTCATCATCTCAAAAAGGACAAAATGACTCTCACTCCTCATCATAATACCAGAGGAAAACAACTATACAAGTTAAATATTACATTTGAACAAAGAAGCTCTGATTTTTTGAGCTGTAAAATTACACAACAAACTTCCACCTATCAAATAAAGTAATTCAATCAATAATTGCATTAAATCTAGCAAAACTTGACTTACGGAACTAACAGAAGAAGAACTGACTAGTATTCTTAAAACAAAGTTACTGAAAATACACTACCCAAACGTGAAGTTGATATATATAAGTCGCTGAAACCCCCTTATTCAAAACCTAGTTCGCCTCAGCTCATAATCTTCTAGTAAGGAAGACTGTTAAAAAAGTTCTATTATATTCTCGTGTATGCATTTTAAAAATATTTATACCTAACGTTGAAATGTCAAAATTATATAAAAATTAATATTTTTTTTAATTAAATAATTTACATTTACATTGGGTACATTTGTACTTGCAAAACATAGTAATTTACTATCAATTGAGGTACATGCAAGTTGAAATTGCCATTAGTTATTTAAAATTATGAATAATGGCCTGGACTCATCAGAGCTCATCAACTTTATAAACATTCACATACCGTCAAGGCCAACCCGACAAACTTTTGAATATTTAAAATAAAAATTATTTGCCCGCATGCAGGACCAATCTTAGGATAAATTCTCCAATTCCCCGTATTTGTGCGCAATATAACGCACAATTTCACAAAATCGGCTTTCTCCATAATACTCTTTCAAAATATCGAACCGAAGTAATACGTACCACCATAAATTGATGCAAGAGAATAAAATATCTCGACAGCATCTCCTGTCCCGATCCTATCTTCCTCTTCCTCTCCCCCCTTCCTTTTTTTATCTCGTTAGCTTACAATAAATAAAACATCTGTATTTAACCACTGTTAGCAAGAAACTTTCTTGGCTGACCTTTTGTTAAACTTCCATTGTATATATATATATATTTGAATTAAAAGGTGATTGTTTCTTACAAATTATTTTTTTAAAATTATGTTTGCCCGGTCGATATTAATTCCTATATAGACATATTGCCATTCTAAGAAATTTAATTAATAGATGAACAAATTAAACCATTTATCCCTTTTTAGTGAAAATTCTTCAAGGGGCTTGTACGTAAATTAGCCAAATGAAGAATTTTATCCACAACTCTTACATGTTAGAACCATGAAATAAAGAAGAACACAAGAATTGCGATGTGGGCGTGTTTTGTGATCCAAAAGTTTAGCCATTCGGGCCTTAAATTTCTAATACAAAAAATTATTTCATAATTATTTCATTCCGATCAACCGCAATGGCAATATACAATACAGGCAGTGTAAGAGAGACAGATCGCTGTATTGTTAGAACCTATAACTATGTACTAGATTACCTTTTTTTACATTCAATTCTCACAGAAAGCCTTAAGGAACTTGAAGTATGATATCGGTGTAGATGGCGTAAATTGAATTGGTCTCATTAGCTATGTTGGTTAAGCGGTTACCCCGAATAGGTAGAGGTCCTGGGTTCGAGTCCCAGATGCGACTGAAATCTTTTTATTTTCTTTTGTTTTTTCGGTTTCGTGGTTCATTTGGGATGTGTTAATATTATCTTCTTCAATGATTAAATATTACAATGAGGTTTACAAACTTCAATAAGTTATAAAGAATAAAATGAACATTTATTTGTTGCTTAGTTGCATATTTGATTCTTTTTTCGTCACTATAAACATAGTTCAGTTATGTTTTATTCTTCGAGCAGCACGTCCATCGAGATCGTCTGCCGAACTCATACTGAACGGCCAATGTGTGGAGGTCAGCTCATGCGAGCTCGGTCAACTAGTTTGAAGGTTAGGCCAACTAGTTCGCCACCGGAGCGATCTCGGGCCAACTCACCGAACTCAAGCCAACGTTGGCACTCTACACAATCGCCCAAACGTTCGAGTTGGGAGGTCGGACAATCGTGTGGTCGTGGCATTACACATACAAATACTATCTAAAACATTTCCAAGTCATTTAAATTGATATATTGCAAAAAAATTACACAAATAGTTAATAACATTAAATATTCTGGGAACGACAACATTATAAAATAAGAAGAAATTCCAATATTACAAAAACACACAAAGTTGAAATAGAACATCTGATACTGAAACAGCGTTGATGATACTTTTTTTTAATATAATATTAATATTTATGTTAATATTATGCAAATTGTTTCCCTTTGTTATAACTTCACATATGAATTTATAATGGTAAGACGATAACTAATGTATTTATTGTTTTTCACTGAATGAGTTCATTCCAACTCATTGAAAGCTTTTTATGTTATGAATTGTCTGTATAATATATTATGGTAACTAATATAATATTATATTATATTATAACGGGCTTTAGCTATTATTTATGAAAATAATTTACTGTTACTTTTAACACATACCCAGGTGTTTTTAATTAGGACGTGATAAATTTCCGATATTTATTCTTAAATTTAATTATGAAAACAAAAACATTAGCCACCCATCTCACTAGGACACAATTTAATAATAATCAGTAAATTTCAAAAAAGCAAACACTAATACATTAATATAAAATAGTAAATATTAATAAGTAGATGATAGTAAATAAATCAAAAATCATAAGAGTAAATATCCAGATCCAGAAGCCTAAAAAACCTTGAGTTCATAAAATTGTGTGGTTTTTTTTTTCAAAAATGGAGTAAGGCTCTCGACTACAAATCCCGGCGTGATCAAGTAAATTTTATTTAATTAATTTGTATCATTTCGCTAATAATTCATTTAAAAAAATATGTCGTATATTTGCGCACGTTCGAGGGTGGAAGATACTTTCAGTATCGCCCTGGTGAAAGACCATCGTTCAGAATTGAAACATTGCTTGAAATGACTTTGGCCGTGTTTTGTAACCAGATCTGAATTGCCAGGTATTTTTCACCATCTTCTACCCCTTCTTCTTCCTATCCCCACTACCTTCAGGCTCACAACATTTCCCAATTGGGATATGACTGGCTCCAGACGGTTTGGAGCAGTAAGGACTATTGCTTAAGTTTGTAACCTGCAACGTGATGTTTGGGGCCGTTGTTGAGTGCTGGTTCGAAGTTTGAACGATTTCCTCAGTCGAAGAGAGTGAAGGGTCACCACTCAATCAATTTATATTTAAATTATTTGTGGTATTGCTTGAGTTTTCAACCTGCAACGTGATGTTTGGGGCCGTTGTTGAGTGCTGTTGTTGAGTCACCACTCAATCAATTTATAGTTAAATTATTTGTGGTATTGCTTGAGTTTGCAACCTGCAAGTGATTTTTGGGGCCGTTGTTGAGTGCTGGTTTGAAGTTTGAACGATTTCCTAAGTCGGAGAGAGTGAAGGGTCACCACTCAATCAAAACGTTACTGGAAATGGATTTAGTTGTATTTCCATATCAAATCTAAGTACTACTTCACAACCTTCCACTTCTTCCTCTCCCGAGTGCTTACGGGAACCAAAGATACCGCCTCCCTATCAATTAAAGGTTAAAATATTACAAATGCTTTTTTTTTAATGAATAGTTCATTGATGGAAATAAAAGATGCACCTTGAAGGGTCAATATGTAGCTGCTAACTGTGTCTAGTATCCTAACAAATAAGAACCGTAACCCTTTAGTAAGCGAAGTTACGTACTTCCAACTTTCCGACGTGTTGTTCTCCGTATCGCCTGTCTGGTGAAGGCGATAACCGTATTGTAATCCGGGGTCGTATCACCCTACACCACCCCCACCCCTCCTCATGCGCCCCTAAACCTAGAACTATTCTGCCAGGATTACAGAAAGTGACGCTATTTATGTTAAACTCTTTTCATAGGTATGCGGTCGTTTTCTTACAAGTACGAGTACTTCCTACATCAAATTTTGATAATTACCATTTATTTAAGTGCAATTTTTTCATACGTGATATATATGGGATCTTTTTCTATCTCGACTCTATATAATTTCGTAATCATTATTTTGATTCATTTTAATATTATCCACATCTTAAAGTGTATTTTAACCCTTAAAAAAGTTTGCCTATTGGGGTGGTAGCAAATCAGTTAAAAGTTCTTGTAATTTATTAAATAATATTTTATAATTTCTTCAAACGATTGGAATTCACTTTGTGGCGTCATTATTAATTAATTCGTTAAAAAATATGCTTTGTATATTACTTTACAAATATACATAAACATCTACGTGTTTCGAGAGCGATGCTGTCATAATCAGGAATATGCATATATTATTACTTGTAATTTATTAAATAATATTTTATAATTTCTTCAAACGATTGGAATTCACTTTGTGGCGTCATTATTAAGTAATTCGTTAAAGAATATGCTTTGTATATTACTTTACAAATACACATAAACATCTACATGTTTCGAGAGCGATGCTGTCATAATCAGGAATATGCATGTATTATTACTTGTAATTTTTTATGCACTTTTAGGCAGTACTAATGAATGTATTTTTCTTAGAAGAATTTTGGTTATCGTCAATTATGTAATATCCAATATCGGTAGTCATAACTAGGGGTCAAATCTTTAATCGACTATGTAATATCCAATATCGGTAGTCATAACTAGGGGTCAAATCTTTAATCGACTCTCCTAAACATTTGAAGAATTTCAGTTAAAGTAGTTCAATGCGAAGCACTTGATATGAATTTTTTAAATGGATGGAAATTAAAAACATGATTTTTATTTATTAACAGAATTTCTAACATGTATTCAGGAGCCGGAAGGCCTACAGGAATACGAGAATAATAATCAAATCTAAATAGCACTATTAATAAGATAAACGTATCTCCGCCGTTGGTGGGTGGTGGGCGCATACTGCACACCCCTACAGTATCACGGTGCAGTACATGGTATCAATGTACCGGTACCGGGGGGGCAGCAACCGGAGCGGGTGAGAAGGTGGGAGTCAATTAGTCGGTACTAGTCACAGTCGAATGCAAATCCCCGAGGCTAATGGTGTTCTCGAACCAGGACCAATCATAAACAGGAAATGCAACCAACGGGACTCGCTAACGATAACAATCTCACGTCAGAATTATTATTCTTTTCCGCTGTAAAATATTTAATAATTGCTTAAATCCTTCAGACATCTTGCAGAGTTTGACATTTTTCTTCAGTTGTATTTTATGGAAATTTCAGCTTTAACCAATTTATTTTTAATGTTATTTCGTCTTCGTATATATATAATATATAAAATGGAAAAATGGTTCTCCAATTCTAATTTATGTGCTTTCAGTTTTAACAGTATTTTTAAATATATCAAATACATGTTTTGAAGTCTGCAACAAATATGGCATGAAATTGTCGCTTAAATAATTAAAACGCCGAAAGGGCATTAAGTAAAACGATGGATAATTATAGCGGATTAAAATAATCGGAAGCAATGTTTAACGTTGTTCAAACTCACATTCAATGTATTGGATTCAATGAATACGGCGGTTCACCCGAGGAGCGAAATATCCTAACCTCGCTTGAACGGCCGACTAAACTAACGACCAAATTTCTGTAAAACTATTATGCACGAAATCTGAGATTTAATCGAAGATGTACGCCAAAAATGTAGCTACCCTATTCTAACAGAAATATCTTTTTTATATTGCTTTCCGTGTTTTTTCTAATTTAAAATTATTAGAAAATAAACCTAGCTTTTGTGCTCTACTCCGTTATTATTGCAAAATGAGTGAGGCGATATTTGGCAATTTAAGTAATTACCCAGCCATACCCTCCGAGCGACAACTGAACATTGTTTGAAAATATAACGCTTAAGACGTAAGCGATAGTTGTAAAGATATTTAATACAAAACGACTTATTTTAAAATGTCCAGACTTCTGACTTATGTAGCATTTATAGAAACGCTGTGAATATTTTAAAACCTATAACAAGTTAAGTAACAGAACCACGCGCGTTATTTATATTTTTCGGAACATGCTTTGCGATTTAAAAGAACTAGAATTATAAAGAACTTTTCCTAATTTATTTATAATACTAATACTACTCTTAAGAAAGTATATCCCATGTCGGTGTAATAACCTTTTTCTCGTACGTTTTTCTAATTTTAGTGCATTTCCTGTGAAGATCGTACGGTACCTAGTTCACCTACCTATTCAAAGTAGTGCAATACACTTGATATATGAAAAGGAGCGCGGTTCCAATCAACTAACCCGTACTGTGAAAGTACTTACAAATTGCTCGAAGATATCTTTCCTGGAAGAAAATACGAGGAGAACAGTTAACGACCTATCGTTATATTTAATGCGATATTTTTATTATTTATTACCACGTTATCTAAAGCTAATCGAAAGCTTATCGCGAGCTTACGTTGAGTTACGAAAATCTGAAGTTTCAGTGTGTTTTATAAATCTTTATTTTCAACGAGTAAAGCCATAAATGCGTGCGAAACACTTATTTTTTTATCAGAAACATCTCTTTTCTTTATGTAAAAATTCCCATGAGATATAAGTTCTTTCAAATAAAAATATATTCAATAAATTGCAATATTTGGTTTCCAATTATTTCCATCGCAAAATAATCTTTCTCCAAAATATCGAAGAGAAAATATTTTCAAATAAATTAGACTAGCTGCACTTGAATTGTTCTGCAAAAGATTTTATATTTTTTACCTACAAAATCTCTACGGATATTCAGGATCGGACCGGCAAATAAATTCTATCTGGTAATAGGACTTTTCTCTGTGCTGTATGAGTATCTCACAAATAGAAAATAATCGCTATTTTCATATGGATTACGATGGAATCATACTGGGTACCAAATAATTATCGGGAATTATCTCTTCACACAAGCTTATTATTAAAATTCCACAAACTAAGAAAAAAATGGACCGCCAGAGACACTTTTTTGAAACGGACTGACAGCCAAAATAATGTCAAGAAATTTTCATCCCTGGCCTTTTAATCAGTATTCCACAAACATTTAAAAAAAACATAAGGTTTTATTTTAAGACCCAGCAATACCTTCCGAACGGCAACTAAATATTCTTTGAAAATGAGGTATGTTAATACGGAAGAGGGAGGAAGCGCACTCATATAAAACACGCTAAGCGCGTAAGCGATCGTTTAAAAATATTTAATAAAATGCGACATATTAAAAATAGAGCAAAATTCTCCAGACTGCTAACTTAAGTAGCATTATAAAAACGCTGTGAATTTTTTCATACTTTTGACATGTTAAATAATAGAACCACGCTTATTTATATTTTTCGGTACATACTTTGCATTTTTTTCCATCGAGGGAATTTAATATAATTACTTTATCAACTAGCATTTGATAAGACAATTTTATTTCATTATTTATTTTATTTTTTATTTACAGACCAATGTCCAATTACACAAAATACAAAATGAAATAAACAAGAGCTACAGAAAAATAACAACACATACATAATACAAGAATGAAGCAATGACAAAAATATACATTTGAAAGAACATTCAAGTCAAAGCCTGAACATGGTTTTATCCATGATTTTAGACATTCTAAATAATAATATCCGAGTTCCTATTTCGTAAAGCCCTACAAAAATCATTCAGACTGATACCAAAAAATTTAAGGCCCGGGCTTGAGTTAACAAATCTCGACATTCTGGACAGTAGAGAATGGTACCTATAATTAGTAGAGTGTTTATTGAGGAAAAGCAATCAATTGTTTCCAAGTATACGGCAAGGAATGTTGAACTGAAGAGTTGCAACAAAGAAGGCGAGTCAATAATACAATTAATTATTTTTGAAATGCAAATGAGATCAAAGTCTTTCCTACACTTTTCTAATGTAGAAATGTTTATGGTTTGTTCAATTTCAACATAGGAGTAATCGCCTCTTTCTTGAATTTTGTATTACCACCCCTGCGGGGAAATGGCGTGATGGTTAGTTAGTTAGTTAAAGGTAAAATCAATTTTTCACCGACACATGCATATTTAATATTGACCTACAGAACAATCACATAGCTTGACGGACCTGGCTTTATTGGAGACACGCGCAAATTTGAAGACCAATTGTGGTCGATAAATCAGAAAATATTTCTCATGCTAACATTATTTCTTGAAACATATTCACAATGTTCGAGATGAAGCACATTTTTAAAATCAGCAGAAATGAATCCCTATAATCTGCAATATTCACAGAAATGTTATTCGAAGCTAACCAGTTTATATTTAGCTTTTGAATTACTTCGCCAAATCCTTTAACAAAACGCAAAAATTCTGTAAGCACAATATTACGTAGATGTTTTATTTCATCAATATGGAATATATCGCAGTCAGATCCGCCTTTGAAAACTGGGAGCAAGCCTGGGAGGTATCCCGCATATATTGTGGATAAACACGAAAAACTCATTTTTCTCAAAGAATTTCTTGGAAAAAATCAGAATGCAAATAATAACTAGCATGAATACAATACCCATTAAAAAACTCTTTTTTTATTTATAATCTTGATAAAATATAATTACAAGGGAATGTTTTGTGGTGAATTTTCCCAATCAGACAGACATTGTATGGAGGTATTTATATTAAGAAACGATCTGGTTACTTCATGTATGACGAATTTGTTGTCCGGTCAGTGGCTTAGTTGGTAGCGCGTGGGGTGTCATGAGTACAATTCCTCGGCTAGCCTCCACCACGACACAAGCAACATTTTCCGTTTAGTTTGATGGTTTTGACGGCCTCCATGGTCGAGGGGTAAGGCTCTTGACTACGAATCCGAAGGTCGCGGGTTCAAATCCCGGCGTGCGCAAGTAAATTTTATGTAATTAATTTACGTTGTTTCACAATTAATTCATTTAAAAAATAATATATAGTATATTTGCGCACGTTCCAGAGTGGAAGATACTCTCAGTATCGCCTTAGTAAAAGACGACCATTCAGAATTGAAAGGTTTCTAGAAATGACTTTTAGCCGTGTTTGGGGATCAGATCTGAATAGCCAGGTAATTCCCCACCTTCCTCTTCCCCTCCTCTCTCCACTCCCCAATACCTTCAGCCTCACAACATTCACCAATTGGGGATGCCTTAGTCTCACTGGCTCCAGACGATTGGGAGCAGTTGAGACTCTCGTGCGGTATTAATGTTAAAAAAAAGATGGTAGTAATAAAAATAAATTATAAAAAACAGTGTACGTATTTTACGTTCGTATTTACATAAACGTTTTAAAATAATTTTTTTTCATCTGTCGGCGCATGTGAATGTTTAGGATTCATATACTTAGACTTAAACTAACTATTTTTTTATCGTGGCATTATCGTATTCAAAGCAAAAATATTACTTTTCTCCCAATCATATTCTTAGGACATCATATTGAATTATACATATTGAATTGTGTATATTGTGAACAAATTGACTAAATTTACCTATTGACAACTTATCAAAGGTTGAATCGGTTAAAGTATTATAACTATCATATCAGATTAATTAACAATAATAATACGAATTTCTTGACTTATTTATAATATTTTCCATCAATATTTTATTCCATTTTTTTTCATATATATTTTAATGCAGCTATTGTATGAAGCTATCACTTTGTGGTTATCCATTATAATTAAATGAAACACTCAAACTTTGTGTTAATCTTTTTTTTTTTAACACCAACAATCGTTTCATCATCAGGACAAAATACAAACAAAAAAAATATTACGAAATTATGACAGAACATACATATTAGGTGTCACAGTGGTGGTGAGGACGTGACTAGTGATTAGTAAGGAGTGTGGGAAGTGATAGGTCTGAAGAATGGGTCTGCAAGATCGGTTATTTTTATTGTAAATAATAGACTCATTATTATTAAGGGATATCTGTTTAATTGTTTCAATTAATTTAATATAACTAGTCAGTTATTAGACAGTCAGATACTATTATTTTGACGAATACTCATACAGGTAGATGAACATATTATGACAAAGCGTGATAAACGGACTTCTTCGGCCAAAGTACTCCGATTGGCAATGAACTGATTTTGTCAAATAATTACTACTATCATATTATTTAATAATGTCATTATAAAGTACATTTTATTATTGTGACAGCTGTTTCGGCGTTTAAAACCATCTTCAAATAGTGGTTAGGTCACGTTGTGACGACTTATTTACATGATTCTATTTTCTTCCACCCAATTCCAATTTTTGTGGTGCCTAAAATGATTTATTTTAGGTGAAACCGATGATTGTATATCTCCTTGATAGCAGCGGGTATCTTTCAAATTATTGAAGTGTTACTATTATACGTCTATCCTCACTGTTACAAAACTGTACTGCTGCTTTTTTATTTTTTTTTAATGCTTGCTGATATTTTGATAGTAATATTTAAATCCGTATTATGTAATTGGAGTCTAGTATCTCCATAACTAAACTGTTAGGCTCTTTCCATATTTAAAAAATATATACATTTTCTCCAACTTGTGTACATTGAGCACAACATGCATGCACCTATATTGTTCTAATTTTGCGCTACATTTGTATGATGATTGTTATTTATTGTTGTATTATATAATATTTTTTTAACTAAACTCCTGCTGACAAGCTACTTACAGTGGCTTAACGGTTACAAGTTCCCATTGTATGTAATTAATATTATACAACAAAAAATTTAAATAAAATGTATAGTGAGAAAATAATTGTGATAATAGAAAACAACAGAAAATCTATTTTCATAATTATTTTCTGTAAAACAGCTATCACAATAATAAAAAATCTAAAATACTAGCAGAACTTTATTACAACATTATTACGAAATAAACACAAAAACAATAAATATGTCATATTATGATTATAGGTTCAAAAAAAACATACATTTTGTAAAAATCTTACTTACAATGGGAATATTTCTTCCAAATGTTCTGAACCAACCACTGATCTCCTATTTTAGGTTCTCGTGCCTTTATGCGGAAGTATTTATTTTAGTATCCCATCGGAGATAAAACCAGCGAGTAGATAAATTTCTAATAAATCAGATTCATCGCTCTGGGGTTCCTTAAAAGCCTTGTCGTACTCCATTTGCCATAGACACAGACAACTCTATTGGATGTGCAGACATCTAAAAGGCATATCTCTCTCGCAGCCACTGTATCTATCTACTCCAAGCCATTTCTCGTACGAAATTGGCTCACCTGTATAATGTAAGTAGCCTACGTACAGTATTCGGAGATATGGTATGGAAGTTCGGCATAAAACTTATGAAAGAATACACACCCGTCCGCTAGGAATCACTTTAAACTTAACTCGATGAATATCTGTTATTGATTTGTCTGTAAGAACGGAAAACAATTTACTGTGCTTGTTAAAGATGATATTTTAAAATTCAGCATAAATAATGGCCGGTTACAGCATCCGATATGTAAAAAATATGTTTTTTTTACGTTTTTAAATCAAATTATTTTAACGAGATATATTATTTTTTAGAGACATTATCCAAGTGTAGTGAATAGCAAATAAGAATAAACAAATTGTTTTTTTTTTAGTTTCTCCATTTATTAAAAACCGTCAAAGAATTACAATTATCATCAATTTACTTATGGGTATAATATTCAAAGCATATTTCTATTTTTGATGGAATTCCGTTATGATTATTTAAATATTATTTAAAACGATTTTTTTTCCACTTTTCATTTTTAGACCCGACTAGTTTCAGTATACCACGGCCATCTTCATACTTGTAGAATTATTCCTTAAACTATGATTTATATGCGATATTTGGGGTATCAGGGGTGGTAAACAATGATTTTATATCAATTTGATTAATCAACATTTATATGTCCCGATTTTACATGCCTGCAGGTGTTAGGTTTTGAAATAATATGTTGGTGGTTCCTACCTTAATTGCTGTTTACCTTGTCTCTACTTTGCGCAACCAAACACAACGTTTTGAAAAATGGAACACGATGACCTGACAGTTTTTTTTAGTGCTCTCTTGTAGGCCAGAAGAAAAACTACTTTCGGAAGCATGTTCGTTCATGACATCATTTGATAAGTGTTTGGTTATCCTTGTCCTTTTATACCTTTAAACTATCCATTATTGCAATCAACCAAAACCATCATTACTGTCGTCGTTATTTACAGTCCACACAACAGTTTTACATGCGAAACCCAATAATTTTCATGTGGGTAATTTTCATTTGTAACATTGTATAACAGTGGGATTTGAGATATTTTGAATCTATTAATATTATAACTGTATACTATACCTATACAAGTCTGAGGATAACCGTGATAGGCTGAAATCGGACAGATCAGTAAATAAAAAGTGGAATAAATTAAAGTTTTTTATTTAATAAATCATTGAAAGTTTTTTTTTTTTGCTTTCGAAATTTCCAATAATAACGTGAACTTATCATTAATACGTTTTAAGTTAAGAATATATATTTTTTTTGAGTTTTTTCACATCATTGTGTGTGGTAATAATTTACAAAAATACATATGTAGATATATAATAGACATCATAGATACACATACTATGTACTGATTTACATATGCTATTAATTTATACTGATTATCATTTACTTATAATTATTTAATTTTCATTAGTCACTTATTATTATTTACTTATTAATATTTACTGATTAATATTTACATATTATTATTTTCCTATTATTATTTACTCTACTACTTATTGTTAACAAAAATATGGTCACCTTATGATTGTGACTAATTGGAGCACAGATATTTAGATAATATGACAGTTATTTGGGTTACAATTAAATTATTATTGTTGTAATCTATAAATGTAAGGCTCAACTTAAAGACGTTATCGTTTGAATATCTTTTTATTTTCTTTAATTTTTTTTAAATTTTATAATATATGTCTTCACTGAAATTATAAAGCCACTCATCTCAACACAGGACTGTCCTAGTGACATAATTGACTTTTTTTTTAAATTTATGAATAAATAAATAATTAAAACGTTTGGTAAAGATATTTTAAAATTTAAGGAAATTGAATTAGAAACTCAACATTAATGATTGTGACATTAATATTTCCTAAGTATGGAAGTATCTGTTAAACTATTTGCTATTTTTATTCTGTTGAGACATGGTTTTCATTTTACATCTTACAGTATTAATATCCTAGAGTCCTGTGTTAATCGCCGTGTAGACGCGACTAGTAGAAATGGTAATTTCCCCTCTTAGGCAAAAGGGTCTGCTATTAAATTCATACTACGATGAACATACTGTGTCCTTTTTACGTGTATTCAAAACTGTTCTGTTTTATCAGCGCGGTGGAGTGCAATGTCAAAAATACAGCAATATCTCATGACGGCGGGTTTTAATTTGCTAGTTATGTACCATTATTTGTTTATAAATCATAGTTATATGATTATATATCCCAAAGATATTAAATATATACTTTTATTGATTTATGTATGTAATGAACGATTTTAATTTTAATTTTTAATCCTGGAAAATAGACACCAAAACTATAAATTCTTATTAAATGTTTTTCTTTTGTATATTAAATCAATTTACCCATTATCAATCGATGGATTATGATCTCATAACTTGTTTAAACGTTTTTTTTTAATCTAATCTCCAAAAAGGTTGGCAGAGACAAATTGAAGTATGAGTACTTCAAACAAGTGTTCACTGCTGTGTTCTGAAAGCCGTAACACCGTTCGTTACACTTGCAAGCGAGTTGTCATCTTAAAAAGCTGCAGATGCATACCTCGCGTGTTTAGCAACTGGGTAGGTACTCACTACCTCCACTCGCTGCTCCTCGTTAGTGGAATTGTTTGGGAACTTAACGCTCGGTATGTGTGGTGTAATATGAACCAACTAAGAATGTGGATTTACTCAACTTGGGTAAAATACTAACACATTTCTATTATTGAAATAGGTGTGCGAGTAAATAAAGAAGGCGAAAAAAAAATTTATTTTTTTTAAATGTAGAATAATATTTGAGCTTGGAAAATAACTTTAACGATCTGTGTACTGCACAGGGTTCTAACTTCTTGGAGGCAGTGGGTCCATGGTATTCCCAGTTTGGGAAATTTCGTGAGGCCTAATGAAGTTGGAGGAATGGTTGGGGACACCAGATTCGGTTTCAAAACTAAACAAAATCCAAGCTATGTAGCTTTTCGATATTTCGACCGAATTTCAAAAATACTATTTGATATTTTATTTCAATACCACGGTTTGTATGTAAACTAATGTGCACACGGTATTTATCAATTGTATAATGTTATATTTTTGCACTAATTATAGCACTTTTTTTAATTACACTCATTCTTCTTTGCCTTTTCGCATGCATCTCGTCAATATTCAGTGGTCTCTACAGCAGTTTTTTTTTAATGTGGTATCCTTACTTTATTTGCATCTCTAGTCTCATAACTTTTACTAAAAGCAATTTAATCTATAAAACATTTGGGCATTTGGTTAGTGAAAATTTTAAATACATTTAATTGCAGTTGCATTACAAAATATTTAATTAAAGAATATTCTTGGTCACGTAAATTGTATTAGAAAAGAAGAGTTATTGTGTTTGATAAGGGAGCCACAATTCTTAATTTGGTAGATACATAATATTTTATTTTTGCTTCTATTTATAAAATGTTTTGTATGAAGTTTTTTTTTAAAGACTACTTCAATTTAATTTATTTGTTTTGATCGGTCATTAATACAACGCATTTCCATGAGGAGGTTATTGTAGTTTCAAATATATGTTAACACATTGCATAGAAGTCTATTTTTTTATTTGTTTAAACTGGATTTTACATATTTTTACACTGACGGGAGAAATATCCAGTTATAAAAGCTCAGTTTTTATACATAAAATTACAAATACTCAGACAAAGGCTACGTAAAGCATAAAATTACAAAAACTCACTCAATGATACATAATGCAAATAGAAGTAAAAGACAGTTTATTATTTAAATCTAATTAGCTCTTCTCTTATTTTCTTTATTTGGGTATATTTTCCTTTCCCTGGAATGAATCTCATAGCTCCGTTTTGAATGACTTATAGGTTGTTCAGGCCCCTTTCAATAGGCAAATATAATATCGTAGAGCGATGTCTAAATGTGGGGCTACTATACATTTTGTAAATTGTACTTAGAATTATTTTGTTTCTTAGTCTTCCAAGGAAATATACTTTTTAACGCATATTCGCAATAATATCTACTTAAAGAAAATCAGTAATTTTGTAAATTTAAAAATATATATGTATTATTGCTTTAATTTATACAATTTCTTACATATTGAATAGAATCTACGGCAAATCTCTACAGATATCTTCTAGAATCTGGTTGAATTGGTATTTATGAAAGATTTTCGGAGAAGCCTGGGTAGTTCAGGAATATTTTTGAGGAGAAATAAAGTGCATACGGTGAATGTCGCAGATTCTCATCTGTGAAAGCACTCCCCACAGGTGCCACGGGAAGTTTTGTAGAAGAAGCCCCACTTAGACTAGGGATAATCACATTTAGAAATTACAAGAATATCTCGCGTGCATCTTTCTGCAATAATTCTTGCATCTACAGTGGCTTATGGGGGGAGGAGCGTTTTCCGAGAAACTTGCAACTCTAATTAAACTTGAGAACATTACCAGAAACCTTACATGAATGAGAAGTTGAACATTATGGTCGGAGTTCTTCATTAATAGAACAAAACTATTAGAAAGCAGTCAAAGGAAACTATGCGTAGTGTTATATTGAATGTCGGAAGCTTCTTTACAAATGTGCAGAACAGCAACATATCGAAATCGTTTACTGAATATTCGATTCCTTAAAGATCGAAAGGACGAAATCCTAAGTGTAGAAGCGGTGTTGAGCTGCATATTTTATTCATGCGTAGCAGTGGCATGCATTGCTTCTTCAACAAGCGTAATCTGTAGCTTTTCAGGTGTTGATAATCAACCCGAACGTCTTATGCTATGACCACACAATCGCCCAACACGAACTCGGTTCGGAATTGGGACGTTGTCCAATCGTATAGTGACTATAAATCGGGCAACTACACGATCGGCCAACATTCCAACTACGAACTCCAGACTAGTGATGCCATTTTAGCTAAAATCTATCGATCTACCGATATTCATAGAACGTCTACCGAAATTTGTAAAATTATTGACACAATTCGTTTCTCATTAGGTACTCATAATACCGGAAATAAATGTATCGAATAGCTGTTACGCCTGTTTTAGCTCCGTATTTTATTTACGCACAGCCTTAATCAGATTGCAGCGCAAAAAAATATAACAACTAGCCTCGATTATACATCGGATTACATGCATTTCGCTATTGACGTGATTTTTCATAAAAAACGGCACTACACAAATTATCCAATTATTATTATTATTACCATAATTTGTTGATATTTGAGTCTTTTTTCGTCATTATAAACATAGTTTAGTAATGTTTTATTCTTCGCAGAGCACGTCCGACGGGATCGCCTGCCAAACTCATACTGAACGGCCAATGTGTGGAGGCCGGTTTTGAAAGTTGAGCCAACTAGTTCACCACCGGAGCGATCTCGGGTGAACTCGCCGAACTCGAGCCAACTTTGGCCCAGCGCGTACGTACTACCTCTCTACACAATCGCCCTAACGTTCAAGTTGGGGGGTTGGGCGATCGTGTAGTTGTGGCATTACATTTACAAGGTTTACTACAGATAAAAAATATGTAAACTCTGAAGTACGTAGAAAAACACAATACTAACATAATTAACTTAGAGTTTCTCATAATGCTGTTGATCGTTTATCAATTTTATTGACACGTCGGTTCCCGTCCGATCACCGATCAGTATTTAGATGAGTAACCGCTTGGGAACGCCGAGTGTGTTTCGCCTTTTTTTATCCCCCACTCAGTATCCATAAAGGTGACATAGGTGCCTGGGACGTAATCATTTATCTGTGATTTAAAAAATATATATCATCATAAAAAATGGAAAGCAAAAAATATACAATTCCAATCATTTTATAAACACATAATTAACTCGATGGTAAATATTTTTGTATTATTACAATAAAAAACTAATTTATAATTACGTTATTATATTATGTATAACAAACTCGTATTTTTTCAACATCGATATTATTCGTATATTTTTATTAAGTTTCTTCCAAAGGATTAAAATGCTAAATTTGAAGTTGGCTTTGAAATATTTTCACATATGTTAGTCACTATCGGCAAAAATGGACAAATTACGAAAAAGTATATAAACAGAGTTGCAATAATGATTATAATTGTATTTCAATATGAACATTTTGTCGGCAAAAATTACTTGCTCTAGTATCATCTATACTCTATATAATCTAGCTTGTTTAAACGAAAACAGTTGAGAAGATTACAATATTGGCAGATATAGGGTTCATTGTTGTTCAGATTTGCGTTGCTTGCGCGATAATCCCATGACATAAACTACAAAAATACTGTCTTGGGGAAGATAGTTTTTTTAACATAAATGGAATCGGATCAAGTTGTAACCGAAGAGACGAAAATAATTATAAATATCGAAACATTGTATTATCATGGAATGATTATTACCTAAAAAAACTTATGAAAAGAATTAGAAAAATTATGTTATTATCAGAATTTTCTTGTTTTGTTGTTAAAATTTTTGTTTATTTTCATAAGGTGTGCACAGCTTTTCAGACTCTATGGACTGCACGCCACTGATTTATAGCATATTGCAAAAACTTTTTCGTATATCAATGCTTGATTAATTTTACATAAATAATGAATAAATAATAAGAAATGATAATAATCTAAAATCAAATTTAGATCAAAATACTGCACTTTTATATGTTTTTGTTATTATTGTTTTTTTTTTTTTTAATTATTCATTTTGTTAGAAACAATTAATTATGCACCAATCATTAAATGAGTGTTTCTGTTTGGAAAAGAAAACAGTCAAGGTTTTTTTTCGTTCTTTATTTAAATTGTAATTGAATCAATAAATCTGTAATATCCAATTAAAAAAAAATTTTAAGACTTAGAACGCCTCAACGAAAATAAATATCAGTCCAATTCATGTTATATAATCATAAAAATGTAGAAAATTTGCAGCTAACTCAAAATTAACATATATATAATAATAAAAACAATAAATCATTCAAATTATAAATTTTCCACTGCTGATGATAAATGCTATGAGTAAAGTGTGACAATGTACAGTTTAAATTCAGTTAGCTTAACTGTGTTAGTTGGGAGAGGGTAGGGCTGAGAGGAACATAGGAGTGGGATAAAGGTACAAAGGACGGCAGTAGACGGAAAGGTGGTTAAGTTATCTAGTTTGAGAGCGGTCATTTAATGGATTTTAGATTAATATCACGTATATTTAAGTTAAAAATGTCAATGTGGTAATAATTTATGTTGAATGAGTGTGTAGATTTTTAGATAAAAAACTATTGTTTAGAATTGATTTTTCAATGAGGGATATAAAAAATTAGTAACTGTCTGCTGTTGCGATTCGGGATATGTAATAATAGGCGTTCGAGAAGATCAGGGCTATCATCTGAGTTGTATCCGATTTAAAATAGCTTTATTGAATCCGCTACATTTCTTCGGAAAATTAATGTTATAACCAGACGCGGTTCAGAAGTATCAAATACCTTAAAAACATATTTTATCTTCTGTTTTTTTTTTTGGTATATGTGTTAGCTTAGGTAGTTTTATAAATTCAGTATATTATTTATTTATTCTTACATTTAAAAACATAAACATTAGCCACTCATCTCACTAGGACAGTCCTGTGTTGAGATGAACGGTTTTACAATTTTAGTGAAATGATATACTATTTTTTTTTTAAATAACACCAAAGTTATTCAGACTATATACAACTATAATATCTACAGTAAATCGTTAAGTTGGACCGTACATTTATAGATAACAACAATAATAATTTTATTATAACCAAAATAACTATCTTAAAGTATCCATGTTTCAATTAGCAGCAATCATATTCTGGCCATATTTTTTGTTAACAAGAAGTAGTGAGTAAATAAGAATAAGCAAATAATAATCAGTAAATAGTAATAATTTAATAATAATACATGACTAAAAATAAGTAAATATTAATAACTAAATAATAATAAAAAATAAAAATCGTTAAATAATAATAAGTAAATAATAATCAGTAAATAGTAATAAACATATATATTTATATGTATTTTATGGTAAAATTCGGGAAATTAGTAAATTAAAAAGTAAATCATCTTATATAAGAGAATATTAATATTCATACCTTATTTCTTATATAATGTTATATGACGCATCATTTTAATATCATCTACAATTTTGTACAAAAATATATTCCGCGGTAAATTTAAGTCCTCGTGCATTTCGTACGTACACCGTACATCTCCTTTGTTTTCCCGCAGCTTTCATTCCAATAAAGCCTCCTTACGTCAAACCGAGTGAAACAAGCGGGAACATGAAATTGATTTCGTTTTTGTATCCACCGGGAACCCCAACCGCCTGAGTACTACAGATTCAGGCAGCCTCCGCCAAGATGATATCTCCGGAGAGCTGTCTCGCTTTGGCTTGCGTCTGCATAGGTACACAATATACCTACCACTACTATACCGATATCCTGAAACCGAGTACTTCAAAAAGACAATTCCGAACACTAGGGGTATTTGCGTATCGTGTATTTTTAAATATTTCATACCAGGTTTGTATCAATATTATATAAGATATTTATTTTACTTTTTTAGAAACCAACAGTACATGTTTAGAATGAGTGGCGTACAAAATGCGAGGTTTTAGAAAATTATTACAAGGATCGGTACATGTCTCTATTTAATATCTGGTAAATGGTTATATACATTTTCCCGGGCGGGGTTAGTACAGTGCTAGGGAATGATACATAGTAAAAATAAAAAGTTATATGAAAATAGTGTATAGTGTATAAGTATATGTGTGTCGAGCGTGTATGTGTACCTATGTGTCCGAATAGTGATATTTCCTGGAGAGTTGTGATTGCGCATTGATGTTACTAGTAATATTTTTCTTTAATGACGGTAGGGAGTCAAAAATGATATTATTAACTATTAGAAGAAAACGGGAAATTTGTGAATTTGCTGTAGAGTATAACATAAAAATATTTTATATAACAATACAAATATGACGACAAACTTGCTCGAAAAAATAAATTCCGCTCTCATGTTTAAAATCCATATTTTCTTGAACACAAGCCAGGTAATTATGTTAAAATATTACTAGAGGAAAATTGTAATCTAAAAAACGAATAAAAATTATAAAATCTAGAAGAAAACATGCCGTGACCGTTAAACTCTGTTCGATTGCAACATCATATCTATATTCTTCCTTCCCGTGTCCATAATCCATATGTTAATACTTCTTTTGAAGTCGGTTAATTTTATAATTATTTTTATTGCTAGAGGAAGGATGTTAAATGCTTTTGTAGAGAAATATTGCAATTTTCTTTGTCCAAAAGTTGTTTTAGTTGTAGGTTAGTGGAATGTGAGTTGTATGCCTCTTAATCTACAAAATGGACTTAACACACGAACACAGCATTTATAAAAACATCACAAGTACACGAACACTACACAAGACAACATAATAAATTGCACGCAAATACAGTTAAGACTGAAAGTGTTAAAAGAAGCATGGGCCATGAAGGTGTATGTATACAATCTCCTTTCCGATAGCCTGAAAACGTAGAATCGAATAAAAACATTTTAATAAAACTGTTCAATCTCAAAATAAGTCAGCGAAATTACAATGCATAATATTATAATAATAATATGTGAGATGGGAAATAATATGTAAATATATAAATAATGGATGCAATATTAAGTTTTATGATATATAACATAAGTCATAAAATAAATTAAGAATAATATGTACGAAATTAATATAACGTGATTTGTGTACAACACTGCTTAATATATAAATATTAATATGTTTCGGAAGAGAAGCTTCCCCCATCATAATACACAGTATATACTGATATATCCTGATGAGTTGGTATTTATAAACTATTAAAAAGTAAAAACTTTTTTTTACGTAGGAAAGACTTAATATTAGAGTTATGGAACACCTGAGGTGTTAAGTATTAATAATTATTCTGATTTTGCCAATCATATTTCGGAAACAAATCATTATTTTAATATAAATAAGGATTTAATTTTTTTACATACAAATACGACTGGTTTACAATTAGACAAACCTGAAATTTTATAAATTAGGAGAAGTGTTAATAGGCAATTAAATAAAGTTAATAATCGATTTTTTTTAATAACTATCGCTTGAATTTATTTTCAAATTAATTATTATAATAAAACTTTTTTTTTATTTCTAATAAAATTTAGTATTCAATGTTTTATAAAAAGAAAATTTACATTTTTGATTAATTATTACCTACTTTAATCAATTTTTGATTTCAGTAGATAATAATAAACGTTTATAATTTGTCTATACTTGACATTATTATTTTTTAGTATTCTGATGAGGAAAGCATCGCTTTCGAAACATGTTATATTAATAAAGTGGTGATTACAAAGTAATTTTAATTAATTTATTAATAAGTACCTTGTTTACACCGCTATTTTTAATATATTAATGATGAAGACACAAAATAACAACACATTTTTTAAAGAAAATATATTAAAAATATCGTAAACAGTAGTGTACATAAAGTATATTTATTATTTTTTTTACTAATGACATTATAAAGTAATTATACATTTATTAAATAAATAATATGTATGTTTTAATTAAGTAATAAACTCGCTCTGCGACAAAAGAATTTATAATGGTCAGTTTTATTTGTTATAATGTTTAGTAATGGGGTGTTTGCAGTATTTTGGGGAAAGAAAAAGGAAATGGAATTCTTTAAATTTCCCTGTTTATCTTTGACGATGAATAAATTGGAAAAAAAACGATTTCCACAAAATAGATATAAAATACCATATTATTATAAAATTAACTCTAATTGTTCTCATCCAATCGATGAAAGTATTTCATGATTTTTTAAGAGTACTAAATGTAAAAGTATGAAAGTAATTTCTGTGATTACATCTACGAGTATATCACATCATATCCCTAATATCATTTCAATCCTCATAATAATAATATATTTTGATGCCAAATCGTTTTCAGTGGGTATTCAATATACTTTGACAAACTTCTGATTGAGAGTTAATATCTCAAATCATAAATATCTCATCTCCCCTCAAAGGACCAATACAAAGAACAGGATTCTTTTCTTCTCAATCACAAATCTTCTCCAACACTTGTCCGTAATGAAAGCCAATGTCTCAATTATTGTACAGCCGAGTATTTCTGATAAAGTCTTTATTCCGCCAGCAGATATTCATCTCACTGTATTGGGTACTGTATTATGGAGGAGGGAAGAGAAAGGAAAGAATAAACAGTAAAACATAAATACTCCTTATCTCCCATTTCTTTCTTGTTAACCAATCCGTAATGTATCTTGAATGGGTATTTTCTTCCTTCAGGGCTGTCCAAGTTACCTATTTATTAAATCTTTAGATAATTAAACAAACCTTAACTTGAAAATTCACAGCTCACCACATTTACATGGTTAATGTAATAATAATAATAATAATAATAATTGGATGATTTGTATGAGGCCGTTTTTTTTTGAAAAATCACCTCATATCGTCGCTGCATTTATAATATAGCTTATGTGCCCATTCGGTTATTTTGAGAAGATCGATAAAAACTGCTTTAAAAATAATTGCAGACTAGATTTGCTAAAAATATTTTCTACAATTATTAGGCAAGATTTCCACCTTAACAAATCTCTTCTTTTTAGCAAATCTAGTCTTTGCAATTATTTTTTAAAGAAGTTTTAGTCGATCATCTCAGAAAGTACGAAACGGCACATAAGCTATATTATATATGCAGCAATGACATATTACTTCATATTCATTATATTACTATGTACAAATAGACGCAGATAAACAAACTTTCCTGGCAGGTCGCTTCAGATGAACAGCTTTATTAGAAATTTAAGTTTAGAGATAATATTTTTACAGTTGTTATTTTATCCTCCTTTTCTATTGATGTTACATCGATTAGAAGATTGAAGATTGTAAATGTCTATCATTGTAAGATGTTAACCATATAACGTATCTGGGCATAAAAATGACCAAATCTAAAGTGGACTGACCACATTATTTATTTAAATAACAAAATTAAAAAATTAACTTATCTTTTCAAAACAATCAGGAATATCCTCAGTACAAAAGATTTGATTGAAATCTACTTGGCTCTCTGTTAATAACTATTAGAATATGGTATTATCAGATGTGGCAGTGCTGGTGATAATATGTTTAATTTTCTCATTAGAATACAGAAAGACATCATAAAAAATATACTTAAAGTCCCTGTAAGAATTAGCACCGACGAAATCTTCAAGAAACTTAACATTATGTCATTAAAACAATTATACTCTAAAACAATACTACTTTACATTCATAAATACAAAAAATAAGAAATAACAACAATCACACAGATTAGAAACAGTAGATCTCAGAGTCAAAAACACATACAACAAGGAACCACAAACACAATATTTGGACAAGAAAACTTCTTATACTCTGGTACTAACCTCTACAACAAAAGCCACTATCGTTTTAAAATCACAACAACCATAATGAATTTGAAAAATCAAATAAAACACTGGATACGTTACATAGGGAGATCTGAAATAGAAAACATATTAACTCCAAATACAGACTAACTCAAATCACTCAACTACACTTAATACACCTCATCGTACAGAACCTAATAATAACATTATTAAATTTGTTTCACATTATTTTTTTTTTAATTTTAAAAAAGTTCTACTAATAAAACATAAAACAATTAACCTAACCTAACAATTATTTTTTTTGTCATCAAGCACATCAATATATAATGTAATTTCATATTTTGTAGATGAAATCCTCAGCACGCGAAATTCCAGTGAGGATTTCATTATTTCTTATTTTAATAAGCTAATAAAACATTATTATTATTATCTTTATTGATGGTTAAAAAACATCATCGTTTTTATCAATTTTAGACTTACTCATTTTTAAGGCTTCGTTTCACACCTTAAATTCAACAGCAAATATTTAAATCATTTTTAAGATATCATAATTATTGATAACAAAATGAGAAACTCCAGTCCAATTTTGTTTTTATCAATAATGACGTTCAAACTTAAATACCAGTATATTTAGTTTTTTTTTAGTTAGTTTTCCTAGTTAAAATAATTTTCAAAGTTTCAAATTCAAATCAATGGCCGATCGGTTTTGATCAGTTTTGAGGTTAGCATGTCAAATGTCAAAACAAGGATGAGCTTTACCGTACATAATTTTATATTATATTCATATTAAACCATAACTCAACATAAGTAATAACATTGTGTACCTTTTTAGAAACTTTAACTCAAATAATAATAATGGTATTGAGCATTAACACTATCTAAATATCGGTTTTGACAATTGGTTTGCTCATGAATAGTATAATGTCTGTTAATAATAATATTTTTTTCATATTGAACAACGATTATAGAGCTTAAAATCACCCAAATTAAGTTTAAATTTAACCAAACCTAAAATAAATACATTTAAAATACAAAACAAAATCGAAATTCAAAATAACCATACTAATCCAAAAATAGAATGCTCACATGACGTCAGACGTTCCGAATATAATGGTACCAATGAAACAATGTGTTTTGATGAGATGATTATTTTTTCACTTTTAAATAACGATTTGTAAATTCTAAACATTATACGAGTATGTGCAGAATCGGCGTTTGCTGATCTATATGAATATATATTTTTCACTGGAGTTCCTTATTATTAATTAACAATAAAATTATGCAAAAACGCTGTTTAAATTAAGTAATTAATATATTACGATTTTTTTTTTAAATTTAAATGTGGAACTTAAAGGATGTTTTTATAAAAGTGTTGCAAGGGTAATTTTTTTCGCCCTTTTTATATACGTGCTCAATTATCATTTTGCTTGCGTTCTGAACTATCTTTACGTAGTACATTTTTTTTATTATTATTAGTCTAGGCAGCATATGTTAAGCGGTGAAGGTAAAAGTGTTTCACAAAAGTAGCACTATGCAGTTAATCTTGTTTACAAAATCAGTAATCATAAAATAAACATCATTAATACTACAAAATCTACCTTTTGCCAAGCATTAAACTCCCTCAAGTCTAGTGAATCAGCAAACAGGTATTACACCAGCAGAAAAAACAAGCAAATTGATATTGCCGACTTAAAAAGTAATGATCTGAAACATATAAAAAGTAACAGACGCCTATTTTGCACCTCAAATCCAATTGTTTTGCAGTCCGCAGACACTTTACACATTTCGCCCTTATCCAATCTAAAAGTCAACCCTTTGATTCACCTGTGGGACCCCTCGCTCACCCACCTCTACACGCCCCTCCCCCAGCGGCCAGGGGTTGGGCCTAATGAGCCGTGTAACGCGATCTACTGGAGAAAATAATACAGTGGCTGCTTCGATGGTACACCATCCCTACTGCTTGTTTCCACTCCCACCCCGCACCCCTAGAACGTAACAATCGTCATCCGTATCGCGCATCCCTACACTAGGGATGTCATTTTTATCTTTCAATTAACCTCAATATTCGATATTATCTTGAAATACCTAATTGACACATCTATCAGAAAAGAAAATTACTTTTATTCAATTTATTGGAATAACTTATTGAAGTTTATAAAGTTCATTGTCATATTTAATCATTAGAGAATTTTTTTTTACCAAATCTCAATGAAATACGAACATGAAAGATGGAAGTAAAAAATATGGGAATTAATTGAGGGTAATATTCATAATTTTATTGATATGTATTGATAGAAAATAATTAAATCTCTAAGTGTTATGACAGTTGCGACAGTTACCTTTTTTTATTTTCGATCTTTTTCTGTTTTAATTTCATTGAGGTTTGTTAATATTATATTGCTCAATGACAGTATTTTTATTTAAATCCTGAAGAGATATTAGAACATGCTGATTAAGCAAACTAGATACAGGTGAAGAGGATTGAACAACTCAGTGCCCAAAACTTGCTTAATTCATATTCATGCATCGTATTAAATGGCACATTTTTTTAATTCACTCAATCGTACGATATCTTCCCGAAGCGTCCCCTACTCATTTTTCCTATCACTTGCACGTCAGATATTCTCCCGATAATTCAATTCTGATGTCTTTAAATACTAATTAGATATTTATAAATAATTTCAAACACCAGTAAAAAATAAAGTTGTGCTGGGGTAAATAAAATCATATAAGTAAGTCGCCTTAATTTGGCCTAACAACAATTTTAAAGTGGCTTTAAACCCCGAAACAGCAGTCACAATAATAAAAAAACTAAATATTTGCAGAACTTAATAATATCCTTAATAATTGATTTAAATTAATAAGAAAATATATTATACGGAGTTCTACGAAATAAACACAAAAAGCTATTTAAAAAAATCATTATTGGTTTTTGTGTTTAATTCGTAGAACTTCATTTATTTATTTATTTTTAAGTTTAATGTAAATCAATTTAATAATAGTTTTTATTAGTCACATTAATAACAACGAAAATACTTACAGAACTTAATAATAACATTATTAAATTTGATATATATTTAAAAATACAGTTTCATGAAAAAAAATATTATTCCACAATATCCACTTGCAAGCTCGACAATTGTTTAAATTAAAAACTTTATAAACACGAAGCTATTTATTTTATTACTTGCTGGTGTGCATCCCTAATCGTACCACCCCTACGCGCCCGACTACCCTCCGCCGGAGAGGAATTTTTTATTGATATGCTTTCGGTTCATGTTCCTTTTACGAGTTCGTTGATAATGTAATGGCGAATAATGAGTCATTATTAAAGATATCTTAATATTGCCACCAGCTGACATCTAATTTAAATCAAGACATGAAAGAAATGCGTTGGGGTTTAATTGAATATACCGTTTTAATTAACAACGCCCATTACAATAATGCTTAAATAGGTTTTTGAACTGCGCAATAATGTAACAATTATTTTTATAAATTTAAATATTGTATGGAAATACAATATGTAGGTTTTCCAAAAGACCCACAATTCCTTTTTATAATTTCCATTGAAAGAACCCCCAAACCAGGCAATACATGTGACCAAAGAAATAATATTTATTTCTATAGCTTATTTTTGCAACATGTGTTATACTTGACCTAACCTTCAATATTTTTAAACGTTCTTTTTTTAAAAGAAGTAATTGTATTTATGAAAAATCATTTTTGTAGATTAAGAAAAAATATATTGCTGTTAATACCTGAGTTGACACATACGATGGTACATACTTTCAGTAACGCCCTGGTGAAAGACCACCATTCAGAATGGCTTCTTTCCGCTGTATAATGACCAGATCCGAATAGCCAGGTACTTCCCCACCTTCCTTCCTCTCCCCACAACCTTCTGCTTCACAACATACTCCAGTTGGGGATGCTATAGTCTCACTGGCTCCAGACGGTTGGAAGCAGTTGGAACTCTTGAAGTGTAGTCATTTTTTTTTAAATCCTGGTTTCATGTATTCTCTTCAATTCAGACCGGTCAGTGGCTGAGTTGGCATCGCGTTTGGGTCTCACCCAGGCGTCGTGAGTTCAATTCCTCGGCTGGCTAAGTCCTCCATTTACGACACAAGCAACATCGTCCGCTTACTGTGATGGAAGTAGGAGATTCTCAAATATTGTCAGGTTATTCGTAACTCCGGGAAACTAAGTATTTCTTTTTTTAGGTGTATGAATGTGAATCAATCATACAAAATGTTTTAAAAATAGGATTATCTTACAATATTAAAGACAAAATTCGTACATGTAGACATATTGTAGACATAAAAGTAGGTACGTGGGAGACATAATTCTTATACTACAGATCCAGTCAATAGGGGTACTACGGCGCTATAGAAATTAGCCAAGCAATTAATCTCCGGATACTTTTTTCTAAAGCGTTCGTTTAAATATTAACCAACCAAGTAACCAACACTCTGTTCTCTACAGGGGTAGCAAAGAGGATGGACTGCCAAACAACATAATCTTGACACTCACTCCTTACTTCATCGTCTCATACAAACCCTTCTGTTAATTGCACTATTGACATGGCCCGATTCAAGCATTTGGTTAACTTAATCGTTCTATGTCGTTTCTTCGTACGCCCCCACCTTTTTCTTCCATTCACATTCGCTTCATATATTCTCCCCGCACTCATTTATTTATCTATCTTATCTATATGTAGAAACCATCAAAGCGTCTTTTTCTTATTCTTGCTCATTACGCTTATATCGGCAGTGCAATCTTTCCGAAACTCCAGATTTTGCACTTGGTCATCCATGGTTTTACGACACATACGCCTAAGGGATCTCAATTTTATAGCATTCGGTCTACTTTCGTCCTCCCTCTACCAGTTCTATACCTTGCATCGGGGTTGGTATTGGCACTCCCTTCTTTGGACATGTTTTGTTAGCGCCAACCGCGTTCTGTCCTCCATTAATGGGGTTTTCAGCTGCATTCATCTTTCAATATCCCTATCAGCCTATTCATTCATATTCGTCATTCACAGCTACGAGGTATTCTCCTCTGATACACGCGGTCAGCCACGACTCTTTTCTTTTAAGAGGACATTCAGTTTGCTCAAAATGGTGATACCAACGACAAGAGCTCTGTCCAGTTGGAGGTTCAATGTTAAAATGGAGACGAAAGGTACCCTTCACTAAAGTCGCCGACTCAGTTTTAAACAGAAAACCTTTTGCTCCATAGTAGTCATTTTACTCACAACTAAAGCGAAATGGCTGCTTGGCGGCGCGAGCACTCTAGTTTGCACAACTATGAGCGATCTAGCGGTGGAATGTAGGTACTATGTGTACTATGGTGGAATGTAGCGGTACGAAATAGAGTTCATCATTTTGAATAACCCTATACCATATATGGAACATTTTTTAAGCTTCCAAACAACATGACTTAGACTTGTAAAAGTTTTATTGTTGCTAACCTAACCTACTACATCATGAATATTTTATAACTTGGTAATATTACGGAGATTTTTCAAAATCAAGTGGCGGCCATTATTAAAAATAACGAGTTTAATTGAAAAAGTTAGCAGCCGACTTGGATAATCCACTTATATGAGCCGGCTCCTGATTAGGGCGCTCCTTTTGTCCTCCATCGCTCAGGTACCTGCTTACCTACCTGCCTGTCAAATCTGGCGCTGGCTCCATCCATTTCCGGATGCTGTCCCCCCCTCTCCCGCCGCTCCTCCTCACGTGATCACCGGAAGGGACTGGCGGGTGTATCCTGCGAGAGCCTTATTGTATCAGCTTTAATGATCAAATTTATAAATTCTGTTTTTATACGCTTCCCTTAATTTATGAAATATTATCGCTTAGAATATAAAATTCAAATTCTAAAATATCTATTTACTATGTAGTTCCTAACAATATAATATTGCATCACGATTGTTTCTAAGATGAAGGATGTAGATTTTAGTAAATACAGAGTTATTCAAAATAATGGACTCAATTTCGCACCTTCTCCTCTGATACACGCGGTCAGCCCGGGCTTTCCCTTACAGAGACATCCAATTTGCTCAAATTGGTGATACCAATGACAAATTCTCTTTTTAGTTGGAGGTTCAATGTTAAAATGGAGTCTTACTCACAACTGACGCGAAATGGCTGCTTGGCTGCTGCGAGCACTCTAGCGGTCGTTTGCGCAACTATGAACGATCTATTGGTGGTATTAGAAACTTTTGGACCTCCTCTTTCAATTACTATGTAGATAATTCTTTGAAATACACCGTACTTTAAAATAATATTTATTTATTATATTATAGTATACGCCCTACATGGGTTTTTCATGTTTTGTTATAAAAAATCAAATTAAAATAGTGACACATGTGCAAAACACATCACAGTAGGTACATAGATCGAATAGATAGCCTTCACAAAATACGATAACTAAATATTTAATTTGTCTCACGAATGAATTCGGCAATAACATCGTGGAAGTACCATTCCAAATAATTAGCTAAACACGCCACACATTCACTGATACTTACACTCCAGGCATCTTATTAATAATTGTTGAGGTATGCAATAATGGGATAACCTTGATTTATTGATCGGGGTTTTGCCTGATTTGCGACGCCCGTAAATCTCACGACACATAAATCATCCAGATTTTTCGCATTCGCAGGTAAACGTAATTTTAAGAGTATTTTCATAAGTTTTTTTTTATTGTCGAAAAAAATTACATTAACGATGGCATTTTTTAATTTATTTTTATGTTTATGAATAAATTTTCTATAACAAAATGTGCCATTTTTGATTTACCACCGAAACGACATGTTCGTTTTTGTTCATGAATATGGCGTTTTTGACGTCCCGCCGACCAACGTGGGTGACATCTTGTGGCGTTATCTGTGTCATAATGACGTTTTAGCTTGTTCGTACCGTTTCGGAATGTGTAGTTTTAGATCGTTTTTAAAATCAATAATTGTCCTGAAAATATTAAAATTACACATTTTTAGTGCGAATGTGTACTAAATCTTCCACACATCTTTAACACTGTCCATAGTTTATGAAAATACCCTATTATTATGTTATTTATTATTTTCAATAAATTAAAATATGACATAAATAATAATAATGTCAGTATATGGCATCTTCTCTTACTTTCGAAAAGTTGAAGAATATCAAAGCGTATATAAAAATGACGCCACAAAATAACTACACATGTATTGAAAAAAATGTCAAAGCATACTTATGGTTTTATTAATTATGAAATTCTAGTGAGAATTAGTTGTTCAAATTTAATATTGTCATACATAGTTCACCGTTCTAAAATTATTGCTGCTTCATACAATCTAAAATATTTCTTATTTCTAATTTTGAAACTGTTAATTCAATTAGTGGAATTCCATATAACATAATAACAATTATAACATAATAAAACATTTTAAAGACCCAACAAAAATGTACCTGGTTATCTGTAGTTCATGTAACTATAGGACAAAAACTGCTATAAAATTCATCCTAGCAAACAAGACGGAAATCACAGGGAAATCACTAAACTGGAAAGAACCATCTGTTCAAATAAAAGCTGACACGAATGCCATTATATATATATTTTTTTTAAAACCCATAGATTCAGTAAATAAACACAATGTAATCCGTCTTCCAGAGGGTAATAAACCAAACCGAAAGTAGTTTTTAAAAACATAATAGTAAATAGTACCGTCAGCAATAAAACAAATTTCAAGTCATAAATAAAACAGTATTAGAAAACAGGAGAAATCACTCCCGACATCGACGCTATATAAACCACAGATTTAGTTTTCATTGTACCAGTCTGACGATGTCCGTGATAGGGTGAAACCGGTTCGGTCAAAAATAAATAATGGAAAAAGTTACAAAGGTTTTTAATTAAAAAAAATCATTTTAAAAGATTTCTGCTTTAAAGTCAAGATAGTACATTATTCTATATATAATTGCACGTAACATCGACATCGTAAAATGAGTAACGTTTTTCATTCTAACTTCCCGATAAGCTAGAGACTTCTCATCAGAGATAATGTTCCACTGCGTGCCTTTTGTTCCTCCCCTCCTCGTATAAGTCAGGCAGCCTTGTTTGTTTTCCATTACCTATTTAAACGTGGAATTAGAGGCCTACCTATCGGCAGTACATACACTATACGTGTACAATATCCCTTATATTTCTACTGATCTGTTGTTTATTGACTTCGTCACAAGGCGAGTTATTTATTTTTCCGAGTTCCCAATAAAACTATGTGAAAATTTGAGAAAATAGTACTTCAAGGAGTGGAATACATTATCAAGAGATACCCTCATTACAATTTCATGTTATTAAAATATGTAGATACGTTTTTAAAGGACTTTTGAATAGCACTGGATTACTTACACTGGGGTATCTAGACAACATTCACATATTTCTGAAATATGTATCCGACAGGACTTAAGCGATAGACAGCTTACTCTGAGGTCAGCAGATCTAGATGCTACTAATCGTCTAATTGAACTTTCGAGGTCAAATCGACCTGTCTACTATGATCGCTCTTTTCGTGTAAATGGCCCGCTCATTTGGAAAAAACTTCTCCCACCTCTTACTAATATCCAGAAATTTACTGAATTTAAACAGGCTTTAAAAACAAAATTATTTTAAAAATCTTACTGTCGATAAATTTTAACTTCTCTTCAATTTATTGTAAAAACTAATTTTCTCAAGCCTCCGGTAGTTGTTTGGTTTCGGTTTCCTACTTATTCTTATTTTTATTTAAATTCAGTTATTGCTAAATATAACCCGACTCCTCTCTTATAATATTGCTATTTTTGCACTGTCATTGTGAATGTGTTCTTTTTGTATCGCTTTGTACATACTGTATAATATTTTGTAATTTTATTACATGAATATGTACGTAAGGAGTACTGTAGGAATAATATTAAGAATAAGTAAGAATGTATGTAATATGTAAAGAATGTATAAATAGAATATGAAAGAAGCACTGTAGGAATACCACTGAATGAAGTTAGTTAATCATTATTTTAAAGTTTATTATAGTAAAGCGTTCTTGGAGTGAAATAACACAAAACTGCGCTTTATAAATTATTTGTTCTTATTTTACTATTATGATTCAGACCTGTCGTGTTCCTTCAATATAAGCGGCATATTATTATGTGTTAATTAATTTAACTAATCTAAGAAAGTTATCACTCTGTGTTTTGACATTTACTTCTAATAAAATTCAATATATCTCTGTATTTTAAGTTAGTTAATGAGATTGCGGTGCTTGGGCAGGTTAGGATTAACCGAAACCAGTCGACATATATATAAATTCAATAAAGTGATTTTAACGGAAGAACTTTTTAAATTCAAATTAAATTAACATTTGGATGCGTTAATTTACAACAAGCGAAAATATTAAATAAAATTAATGGGTAAAGATATATGTTTCGGGAGCAAAGCTCCCCTCTTTAGGATAAACATTATACCTGATTAGGGGAGCTTTGCTCCTGAAACATGTAGATATTTACACATGAAATACAGTGATTTTAAACAAATTAATTATTATTTATTTAATAAATATGACTCCACGACATTATTTTAAATCATTTGAAGAAAGGAACATATTAAACTTTAACCCTGTAACAATAATCAACACTATGTTATTTGTTAATTTGATTATAAGCCCTTCTGGCCTTTTACATGGATTTTAGAACATAATATAAAGAGCTATCAAAATTACAAGTACATAGATATTCTAAACCATAGAGTAATGAACATTATTTTTCAAATGTTTAACAGTGACATAAAATAGAAAAGTAAAACGATATTATAACACAAATCATTATCGCTACATTATCCAATCTACAATACCACATATTGTAGGATTCATCAAGTGCTGGTATAGGTTACGCTTTATTGTATAGTTAGCAAATACATCAACAACATCTCCAAACCTGTTACCCAGATCATGAATCCTATTGGTTAATGAATGAGACTGATAGTTGATTGTATAAGTGCTGCAGAAAATGTTACAATTTGTAATGTGTTCCTCGTCGGTACTTTTAATTTAAAAGTGTTGAGGATGGCAGGGCTGTCTATTAGGTTGTTAATGATTCTATTTAATACAACTAGGTATGACATAATTCTCAGATAGCGTAATCAGATACAATCGATTCATCAAACTTACGTAATTAATATTTTCAATTATAATTTTGAGTTAAAACTTATATACCTATGAAATTTTTGCTGAACGCGTTCTATGTTGTTAGAGTGTACTTAGGTGTAGAAAGGTGAACAAATAGGTGAATTATATATACTCCACTTGACTTCTAACTAATGAAGTGTAGAGCATTCTCATACAATCTAAAGACTTGAAATATATTAAAGTTCTGCAAAGGCAGCCAAGCCTCTTTATATCATATTTCTGCGTAGTGATGAATACTTTATCAACTAAATTTTAAATAGATATTATATGAAGCACAAATCCGACAATTGCTCAGAGATTGAGTTTTTGAAATAAAATTTTAATGCATTTTTACGGTAAGATAGGGATAATATTTTGTTACTCGTACGAAAGTCTCTCAGTAATCGTTCTACCCGCATCCCATTGAGCAAGAACCTGCATGCGATTGTACTCAAAGTGGCCTGACTGACATGAAAGAACGTGCAAGCAATAATTTTGTCACTTTTAGCTCAAACATTTCGGACTCTCTCATTGTTTAAATTAAATTTAAAGCTGGATAAATATAATAGAGTTCCTCCCAAGAGGGTTGCATTTTTTATAGGTGTAAAACAATCTAACCCGCGATGGCATTAAGATTCCATAAGTTCTGGAATATATTTTTAAATTTATTTGTTACATCATTGCAACATAATACTTCACATACATGATTTTTTAAACTTCCTATTGATCTACTCTACATAAGTTGAGCTCCAGTCGCTTGTGGTCATTGAAGGAGTATTTACATACGTAATGAAAAAATAATGAAAACTATTCAATATTTAAACAATACTACAAACGTAAATCAACGAAACAATTTTAGAATAATAGTAAAAAAAATGTTATTTATATACTAGATAGTATACATTGAGGGTGCAATATATCATTATCTAAGTTAGGGGAGTTAATTCGCTTATTGAATTGTTCATATTTCAAAGTTTCGGTTACATCAAAATGAAATAAAATAAAATATAATTCTGTAATAGATGGCACATTAAATTCACGAAATATCTCTAGAATAAGTCGGAACGTTTTTTAATGATATGTTTTTTAATTGTAATTATTGACTGCAGTGTAGCTTTACAGGCCCCTCCCCACCTAATAATACCGTACTGCAATGGGGACTGAATTAATGCATTATTTATTTTATTTTGTGGTACTGATCAAGATACTTGGGCTTGTTCAGGTGCCCTTCTTTTGAGAAATCTGCATCTCCTGTGTGGTCTCCTTTTTATACTTGTTACTCACACCGTTTGGAGAAATTACATACGAGTTTTCTTATATATGTTCAATATAAGAGGAGAAAACCTGTAAATGATGTCTGCTACAAAACATTAATGTCTAATCTAAAACTACCTCTACTTTTTACCCGGGGAACAATTAAAAATATTCCGATACTTTTTAAATTACTGAATTACTTCATAGACTGTCCTCAAATGTTAAGTGTTATAAATATCCGTGTCCCTGTTAGATCTGCTCGACTCCACCATATTCTCTACTGTAACAACCACAGCACAAACTATTCATATAACCACTAGCGCATATTCATTGAACTTCTAATGCCTATACAGACCTTTTTGATATATTCAAACATCTTCATCCTGCATCATAACAAAAATAATTAGTTCTCTTAGTATCTAATGTGTATTTCTGTAAAATTTTGTTTACATTTAATTTATTTGTTTATATCTGTATATTATACAGTACCAAAAAAGTTTAAATTTTTTTTTTTAAAGCATAATAAAGGTGCTTTGTATGATGTATATATAATGTGGAGTGTAAAGTAGGTTTGAAGAGGTGACACTATGAATGGAGTGTTATATGTGTCGTGACCACCTCACTAGGAGAACCTGTGCTGAGGTGATCACGTGGATGTGTTCAATATGTTACAAGTATTGATGTGTATTGATTAGTTTTTTTTTTAATGTTTTAGTTATGATATTTAAATGTAAATTAGGTATAGAATTTGAAGAAAAATACATTTTTTGTTTTTGTTTTGGTTACATTAGGAAAATCCTTTAAAAAATAAAAAACATTTAATTTTAGATACTTTTAACTAAGTTTGATAATATTAAAGTACATTGCACGGAAAAGGAGAAAAGGGACTATCAGGGAAGTTTAGTATTTTATGTATTGGGTTTTGTTTGGCTTTAGCGTGTTTTAAATAACATGAATATCTTCTTTTGATCCAGGCTGTGACATGTTTTTTTAGATTAATAGTAGATATTATATTTGCAGTTAGTAGTTGTTTCAGAGTGGTGGGCATGCGTTTATAAATTTTGATTGCGTAATACTTAAAGTGTTTTTGGCCGTGTGAGGTGTGTGTTATCGGGATATTCAGGGTTTTATTTGTTGAGGATCTGGTTTTTATTGCGGTTTGAGATTGCATCGGATATGAAGTTTGTGTTGGAAAGGTGTAATAGTACAGATTTGGCATATACTTGTCTTATTGTCATGACGTTAAGTGTTTTGAAACCAGAGTCTATGTAGAACGGTAGTTGGAGGATGAGTTTAATTGTCGCCTTTTGTATTTTTTCTAATGGGTCTAATGCTTTTTTCGATGCACTTCCCATTATTATATACTATAATTTTTGTAATATTAACTAAATAATGTATATACTCCCATTCTACCCTATTATTGTACGATATGTATTGTTTGTGAAAGTCCCACGGGTATTTAATAAATAAAAACGTTTGCATTTTAGTAGAGGGTCCATATTTTTCGCAATACATCCCGAAAGACTGCCATTCTCCCAAACCCCCTTCAATGGACTTCACATTCTTCTAATTCGGGTTCTCTCTTTTACTGGGGGTAAGCTATCATGGAAAAAATCTTCATCCTGCAAGTTCTCCCAGCAGTCCAGAAAAACTCTCTTGAACCCAGCATAAAACACCACAGTAAGGAACTCCAGTGAAAAATATTATGCCTAAAAAAATATATATTCATATAGATCAACAAACGCCGATTCTGAATACATAACTCCGTATATAGACGTTGAATTTATAATTTTTTATTTAAAAGTGAATAAAAAATCGTCTCATCAAAACACCTTTTTTTGTTAGTACCATTGCATTTAGATCATCTGACGTCACGTGCGCATTTTGTTTTTATGGAATTAGTATGCAAATTTTAATTTTTAGATTTTTTTTTGTATTTTAATAGTTTTTACAAAATTTTAACTTGACTTGGGTGACTTTTTTTAGTTTTGGCGAAATTTAATCTTAATTTGGATGATTTTAAGGTATTTAATTGTTGTTCAATATATAAAAAGTATTATTCATAACAGAATTTAGAGTATTCATGAGCAAACCAATTGTCAAAGTGGATATTTTGATAATGTTAATGCTCGATACTATTATTTTTCTTTCAGATAAAGTTTCTAAAAAGGTACATAAAGTTATAACTTAAGTTAAGTTATGGTTTAATATGAATATAATGTAAAATTATGTACGGTTATGCTCATCGTTTTAACATTTGACATTCGAAGCTCAAAACTGATCAAAACCGACCGGCCATAGATTTGGAGCATTTTGGCGGGCTTTGAAAAATTGAAACCATGGAAATTATTTTAACTACGAAAAATAACTTTAGAAAAAAAACTAAATATACTGGTATTTAAGTTTGAATGTCACTATTGTTAATTTTTTTTTTTTTTAAATTGTACTGGAGTTCCTTATTACATACCTGTTTGGCGTGAGAGATCTCATGCCTTGGCGCAGCCAATACAATATTCCCCCAACAAACGAGAATTTCTTTGCCACATTATTGCCAGATTATCCACGCGGCTGGTTAGTTCTATTTATTTACGAGCCCAAAAATCATTAATAAATTGGAGAGGGGTTTCGTGTCACATGCAAAAGGATCGTACTATTTACTTTTCAAAGTATCGATCTGCCAATCGGACATTGTACCCACATAGACAAGTAAATAATACACTACGAAGGGGTTTGCAAAATTAATTACCTATTGTTGTACCGTAAGAAAAAACGTCTATCGTTAGCCCATCCTAAGATGTTGTTAGAGCCAAAAGACGACATACCAAATAAATTTTGTTTTATTTTTTAAATGAACCAACTACTTTAACCTAATAGAGTTAGATAAAAATATTGGTTTACTTGGAGAGAAGCTAAATTTAATCCAATGTTTTGGATAATCTGTATCAATAGCTTACTTTTCGGAATAAGTTTTACACTTCTACTTTTTTTGCACGCTTGAATATGGTAACTGACGGTTTTTTACTGATGACAAAAATAAACATTCCTATCAAACAAGACAAGGACAAGAATTTGGTAGAGTCCATGATTTTAGACAATTGTAAATGATAATTTTCGAGGTTTCATTTCGTAAAGACTGATAAATATCATTTAGACTGGTACCAATAATTTCTATGCCCTGGCTTGAGTTAAGAAGTCTCATTCTGGTCAGTGGATAATGATACCCATAATTAGTAGTATTGATTAAGGAAAATCAATTCTTTTTTTTTAATCTACGGCAAGGAATGTTGAACTGGATGAGTTTAGCTATCTATATAAAAACCTCACTAGAAGAACAACATACTGCAAAGCAATAACTAAAGGAACTACTAGTTAGTTAAGGTACCTATTTATCTCATACACTGAGACAGAAGCACTATCATTTTCAGTAGCATTTTAAAGGAACTCATTACAATATCCTCGCGCTGAAAACGTTAAAATAAGTGGCAGCGCGATCCTGTCAACAATTTAAACCCTTTTCATCATCGCCTTTTTCGCTCGTACCTTGGCTTAAGGTCCACAAAGGGTCCGCCGCCCCCGCCGAGAGTGACGTCAAAGGTACCGCTCTCCCGCCTCCCCGCTCAGCTCCCTCTACCCACCCGATAAACATGTGGAATGTGGATAAGTTTAAAGAAGCGGATGTGACGGTATTATTTATAACAGTGGTTTCAAAGCGAAACGGTTACAAATTACTGGAACTGTTACAAGGGCGATGGTTACAATTGCGCATTAAAATGTGTCACAGTGTTCGTTGTTTTGCAATAAGCGAACTGGTGATCTACCGCAACCAGATAACCGAAAACATTACGGTATTTTTTTTCAAGACATTTTACATGCAAAGTGAAACATTCAATAAAGGAAAAATGTTTAAATAGTATGTTATTAGAAAACTAAAAATGTGCGTAATATTTGTTTATTTATTCACACCAAGAAGGCTTTTACATTTTTTTTAAATTTATTTATTAAAATTTAACAAATCTAATAAGAAAATATGAGATATTTTTCTTAGTCCTCCTCACTAGGGGTTTTTGTGCTAAGGCGGACTAGGTTTTATTTAAAAACTGATTTGTAAGCTCCCACGTAGTTCTTTTCAAAATGCTGGATAACTCCTCTTCTTTGATATATTTGAGCTAGGTTTGATTTGTTTTTTGAAATAATTACCCTTGTTGTTTATGGCCGGTGAATGTGAATTATATAGCTTAGTGGGGAGATATTTATAATACCTTTGTCCAAAAGCAGTTTTAAATTTAGGAATATTCGTAATGTCATTTTGATTCGTTCTTGTGTGGTGAAAATTAAGTTTCTTCGGTTTTTGTTTCTTCTGAAATGTTTGATTAAAACATTCTTAGCATAGATATTTTGGATGTTAGGTACTATAAAAGACATGTTGATACGTTTTTCACATAGTTATACAAAGGAGTATAATTAGAGTGTGAAAGAAGTAATTGGGTACAATGTAAGTATGTAGTGTTAGCTCAATGGATAACAGTTTTACCTGTGGTTACATTATAACTGCAGGTTGTACAAAACAGTATAAGTGGTTTACTACATAATATAATAACATAAGTGTAAAATAAGCTAATGAAAGTTTATTAATTTTGATTCACGCTTATATTTTTTACCGTTTATCGTAGTTGTTCATGACTTTCTGAACCAATGCAGGCGATTTTTTTTTAAATTCCATTTAGCATTACATTAATGAAAAATATTAAGGTTCGTAATGAGATCAAACTACAAATTCAAAAAATACTCACCATCAAAATATTATACTATTCATTAGTGCGGAATATTCTGTAATATAATTCCTTAGTATGGTCTCCATATTACGATAATCATTCGCATTTTCGGAAAGAGAGCAAAATATATTTTTTTACAATATGTTAACTATGAAATAAATGCGGGAATTCAATCAATAATTGCATTTAGTCAAGTTTTGCTGGACTTAATGCAATTATTAATGACAGAAGAAGAACTGACTAGCATTCTTCAAACAACGTCATAGAAATTACTGGAAATACCATAACCAAACCTTGAAGTAGAAATATAGAAATGGCTGAAATCCCTTTATTCAAAACCTAGTTCACCTCAGCACATGATCTCCTAGTGAGGAGGACTATGAAAATAAATCTTTAATATATATATATATATATCTATTTTGTCTTACCTAAAAATATCACAATTTGTATAGAAATTAATAAGTAAAGTTTGTAAGTTCCTCTCTGTATGCTCTTTGTTTTGTTATCTGCTGTGGGTATAATCACTGTATTTAACTCTTTTGAGTACTGTGGTATAAAAAATTGAACACCAAGTGAATAAATAATTCTATGAAAACCACCATCTATTAACAAGTTTATTAACTTCTTTATGAAACGTGGATTCTTGACTAATTAGTTTACTGTGGCGATTATGTGCGGCGCTTTGGTTTGGCTATAAGTTTGACATTTTCAAAGAAAAGTTCGTGCTTCAACCTAGAATGGTTTGTGTACTCGTATGTGTCCGGTATGTTAGTATTATTTTACTATTTGAACATGGTTATTGATGGAAAATAAAGAAAAAAATAAACTGTAGACTATTATATCTCTATCCTAACCAAGGAAGCCATCCGATGATATCGGAACTTTTCTAGAGATGATAATTTTGCTAGCCGCACTGCCAGCGTAGTTCCTATGGAATGTGAAGATTATGACGTTAATTTTGTATCTGTAAGTCAGCTATTACTGCCACGAAATCCCCAAAGAGTGAGAGAAAGAAAGATTGCCTGACAGTACAAGTAAGTAGGTACTATAAAAGCTTAGTAAGATGTTGTCAGTGATGAAATTCCCAAATCTCAACAACAAGAGAAGAAGAAAAAAGTGTGACGCAGGAAAGTGATAAATTCAAATAACAAGAAGGAAATTTAAAGAAAAAACCACACGGAACTATTTGCCCGAAAGTTCTAAACTTCTGCGGCTTTTGCAATTGCATTATTATTCCGCTTTTACGCGCCAATCGTCCTCTCAGTGAAAACTTTACGAAAGCTTTACTAAAATGTTTATATCTCGGATAATTTTAAACGTCTTGCTTAAAAATACTGTTTGTCGGGGCTTTTAGAACCTCCCAGACACATTAGAGCAGTGAGGCAACACTCACAGCTCTCGAGCCGCATTCTCCATTTAATAAACAATTATATTCTTTTTTATATGAATACCCCACAAGAGTCTCAACTGCTCCCAACCGTCTGGAGCCAGTGAGACTATGGCATCCCCTATTGGAGAATGTTGTGAGGCTGAAGGTATTAGGGAGGGGAAGGAGAAGGAGAAGAGGAAGGTGGAGAAAATACCGGGCTATTCAGACCTGGTCACCAAACACGGCTACAAGCCATTTCAAGCATCGTTTCAATTCTGAATGGTGGTCTTTCACCAGGGCGATACTGAGAGTATCTTCCACTCTGGAACGTGGCCAAATATACTGTATATTATTTTTAAATAAAATAATTGTGAAACAGCACAAATTAATTAAACAAAATTTACTTGCGCACGCCGGTATTTGAACCCGCGACCTTCGGATTCGTAATCCACCATTGGAAGGAAAATTGATAAATTGGTTAAACTTTTGAATAGGTTGTGTTTCACTACAATAGACTCATTAGAGCATCATCTCGGTTGCTTTAAGTAAATCATAATTTTCCAAATTATGCACGCTCTAGAATATTGAATTAATTTTGTTAGTTCGAGAATCGTGACTATGGAACATACCTGATAATTATTCAACAAAATCAAAAGGGTGGAATTTTGTCACCGCCATAATAAGTATTAACTAAACAAACTACGCCATCACGCCGTTTCTCGCAGGGATAGGCAAAAAACGGACCTCCAAACCATTCTGTCTGCGCACACTCACCTTGCTTCATTCACATTCATAAACCGTCACATACATACCCTTCTGTTATTCTACATTTTGACTTAAAGTAGTTGGTTCACCGACTTCTATTATTCACATTCGTGTCATATATTCTCCTGTATTTATTTCAGACACAAACGTAATATTTATGATACATGATTTTTTACAAAAATGGTTAAAAATCAATATAAATGTCCCTGGACTAATGCGTCTGCAGTACTCTTATTAAATTATAAGCAAAATAAACACATAAATATAAAATTAGTTAACTTACGCATAAACTAATTACATACCATACATCAGTGCTCCGCAACCTTTTCGCATCTACTGCACACCAAAATTCTTCCTAGAATTCCGCGGCACACCAAAAGCTAAAATATATAGGTGTTAAATTGAATTTTACAATAAATTTTCGTACATCGCATTTGACCGCGGCACACCTGTATTCGGCTCACGGCACACCAGTGTGCCACGGCACACCGGTTGCGGAGCACTGCCATACATTACCATCTACAATAACAACATTCAGTGGGTGACGGTGCTGCGCCGGCAAGCCAATACTTACATACGACTTGTTTGTTTCTTCCAATAATAACAATTGGATAATTCGTATAGCGCTGGTTTTGTGAAAAATCACCACAAGGACCCTACCCTAAACAAATATTACTTCCTAGTATTTATCTAATCGTGTACAAACAGATAAAGAAAAACGTACTTACCTGGGAGGCCGCTTCGGATGAACACAGTTTTATTCGAAAATTTAAGCTTATGATATGATTTTTACAGTTGCTATTTTATCCTCCTTTTCTATTGATGTTACATTTATTAGAAGATTGGTGGATATTTATTTGAAATATTTTTAATTTTGAGGACTGTAGAATATTTGTAAAATGACCTTAAAAAGCTTATTTCACAATTTATACATTAAAAATAATATGTAACATATTTGCTGCGCGTTCCAGAGTGGTAGATACTCTCACTATCGTCCTGGTGAAAGACCACCATTCAGAATCGAAACGTCGCTTTCAATGGCTTTAGCCGTGTTCGGTGACCAGATCTGAATAGCCAGGTTCTTCCCCACCTTCCTCTTCCTCGTCTCCTTCCCTCTGTAATACCTCCAGCATCACAATATACCCCAATTGGAGATGACATAGACGGTTGGGAACAGTCGGGACTCTTATGCAGTACTCATAAAGTACGCACATTAAAAATAAACTCTAAATAAAAATTAAATAATTTCCACATCAAAATTATATCCATTTTTCGTGGATAAATTAACATAGAAGCGATAAAAAATAGAAAAATAATAACACATGTTGTTCATAAACACATTAAAATCCTTTCTGCGTTAATCCGGTCTACATGCCCAAATCGCCTAAGAGCCCTTTCTTAATCTTATTAATTTTCGTACAAATAAATGGATTGGTGGTGAAATATGGTGATTAGTACGATATTGGTCAACCTTGGCCGCTGAACCTCCAGCACCGACCCCCTCCATCTCCGCCCAAATTCCATCTTATGCCCTCCATTACCTTAGTGAGCGGGCTTAAATATAAGACTGATATCAGCAAGTGCTTCTAGCACATAACACACAGTTTACAATTCTTTGAAATAAAAATAAAGAAAAGCCCTACAGTAGCAATACACAGCCCGCTCACTGGGTAGAGAAGATTATCTCCACATTTACACACCTATAATCACAGTTTATACGGGAAGGGGGAGAAATGTTCACACACAAAAATTTTACAATACGATATGTAAACCAGCCGGTTAATTGATTTACGTCAGTGTTGAAAATTTCAACTCGCGTCATTATATCCAATATTGCCAAGTGCAAGAGGTATACTTATAGTTGTGAGGCTGTAATGCAAAACTACCTATTTCCAAAAATTTTACTTTTTGACACAGCCGAAAAACGATACCGACTCTCACAAGCATAATACTAGGAACATATTTTTTTAGATGATGAAACAAAATATTTGGAATCAATGCTTTGATTTATTAAATTGGCATTGGATAAAAAATATTTCAAATTCATCTTATTTCCAGAAAAATTATTTCCAGATGTGCATACTAAAGATACACGACCGCCCAACCTCCCAACTCGAATGTTTAGGCGATTGTCTAGAGGGGTAGTTCGCATGCGTTGAGCCAATGTTCGCTCGAGTTCGGCGAGTTCGCCCGAGATCGACTCGGTGGTGGACTAGTTGGCCCAACCTTCAAAATAGTTGGCCGAAGTCGCACAAACCATTCTCAGTTGGCCGTTCAGTATGAGTTCGGCAGGCGATCCCAGCGGACGTGCTGTACGAAGAATAACACATGACTGTTATAAAGACGAAAAAAGGCTCAAATATGCAACTAACCCTAAAATATGCATTACTCATATTTGGCTAATAATAGTAATAATTCGATATTTTTTATAGTGCCGTTTTTCATTAAAAATCACCTCAATAGCAAAATGCACGTAATCCGATGTATAATCAGTGCTAGTTGTTATATTTTTGAGCTGCAATCTGACTCGGGATATACGTAAAAATAAAATACGGAGCTAAACCAGGCGCAACAGCTATCCATTATATATTTATGAGTACCTAATGAGAAACGAATTGTGTCAATAATATTACAAAATTCGGTAGACTTTCTATGAATATCGGAAGATCGATAGACTTTAGCTAAAATGGCATCACTAGTTTAGAGTTCGTAGTTGCAACGTTGGCCGATCGTGTAATTGCCCGATTTATAGTCACTATACGATCTGCCAACGTCCCAACTCCGAACCGAGTTCGGGTTGGGACGTTGGGCAATTGTGTGGTCAAGGCATAAATATATCATAATGCTGGTAGTAACCCAACTACTGAAAATCCTAATGCTAACCATGATATTACAACTGAGATAGGAAAATCCTAGAATTAACTCATTATCCATCAGTATTCACCAACCTTTTATTACATAAATAATATAAGATCATATTCACAATAAAAACAACTGTAACCCACCTTAATGATTTTTTAAACCAGATTCATGTATAAAGTAATATTATGAATAAATTCAAAAGTACCATATAAGTCAAGTTATAACAAAACTTAAAAATATAATGTAAGTAAAATCATGGTTTGTTACCCCTGATACCCACAATTGTATATAAACTATAGTTTAAGAATTAACTAGACCAGTCTGAAACCGGTCACCGCCAAAAATAAAAGTGGCATATACTCGTAGTTTAAAAAAGTGTCTTTTATTTAATCATCTCAAATTCTTTTTTTTTTGCAATTCTGTTGTTCAAAACATTAAAAAATTATTAATTAAAAATACAGAGAAGGCTTTATTAGGTGCTCTTCCTACAACAAAAAAAGTTCTTTCCTTCAATGTTTTCAAAATCGGCTACCGTTTAATTAATCTTTCAATCTTAGGCAAAATAGTGCGTTTTGCAGAAAACATAAGTTATTTCTCTCAATATTCAACTGGAAATAATGCGTACCTACTCTTATTTTGTCAATAACCTTCTAATAAATGGAATATCAATGACAAATAGGATTTAAACCGCAATATCACGCAAAGTGCAGTGTTTTCTAATATTGTGTCCTGTGCGTGCAAAATCATATCTTCTCAAGCGATAACTTTGTAATTTACCGTTTTAATCTGGAGTGACCTACCAGGTTAGTATGTTTCTGTATCTGTTTGTACATAATAAGATAAACCCTAGCAAGTAGTATTTGTGCAGCGCCCTTGAGGTGATTTTTCACAAGAACGGTGCTACAAAGTCATCCAATTATTATTATTATTTTTATTGCCATAACGTGAAAAATAGTCACATTTGCAGAAAAGAATAAATGTTTGTTTTTCTTGAAAATAGGACGTCTTCTAAAAGGGGGATTTTATAATGAAAAATTAAAAGAATTTTGTCAGTCGATCCTTAACCTCGAATTACCCTGACTGCATATATAACTCAATTTCCCCCATTTTGGAAATAGGCGGTTTTGCATTGCGACCCCACAATTTCGTAATGCACTTCTTACACTCATTAAAAATATTTACTAGCTGCCCTAGGCTGATCTTCCTCAGAAATGGTTGCATAAAAAAAAACAAACTGATATAATAAATATTACTTATTTTATGTCCTCCAACGCCGCATTAAAACTATTTTTGGTTTGGTCTGTACCATTCAGTACTAATAATTTAGGCTTAGCTGAATTGGCTTCCCTGAATAGTTAACTAAAGCCGCCTTGGACCAACTATTAACGTATAAGCCGCATTACTTCTTATTCCATAAAACTTATTACCTTAAATACTGTGGAAATGTTCGAGGATACATAACTGCTAATTACTTTTTACATATATATAAGTGTATTGAAGTTGAATTCTATCATGTGAGCCCCACACGAATAAACTTACATTTTGTGCATTAAAAGATTTTTTATTTGAATTTTCGTCTCTACGGATTATATCCTTGGCTATACCCATCTATCGATATTTTAAGTATGACTAATTACATCTCCATAGACACACTCGACAATTTTATTTTTTTTTGCTTAATGGTAAACATATTTAACAGTGAGATTCTGGCTCAAATAAAGTTCTTTATATCAGAACATCACAACCGCCTGTAAAGTCGAGCGAGCCGAACAAACTTAAACTCACCTGTGGGGAGAGCTGCGTACTTCATAAATACGGTGGATCAATTTGTTTTTTATGTCTTATAACCCATTTACATGGTTTTTGGCATCGCACATCCATTGCATAAACAGTACAATAAAATAAATAAACGAATACTTGGTTTTGCCTCGTTGAAAATTATATTTTTCATCTTCTTTGAATACTTCCAGAGAGTTCTATGGCTATGGACTCAGAGGTCACAGGGTTATAACATGGTGAACAAAAATAGCATTTGTAATCATTTATATGGGTCAAATCGTAAAAATAAAAATAATGTACGGATTCTAGAGGTCGAAGAGGGCGTATTTCGTCCGTAGAAAGCAACTTCTAGAATATAATGCCCGTGCAATACAGGAATACAGCGTTCCACCAAAATAAGTCACAACGATATAAGACTATTTTCAGACAGGACCTCGAGAGAGATCATTATGAAGTTAGGAATGCGCTAACCTGCTGATGCGTAGGAACGAAAATGAACACCGCTGTAGTAAAAAAAAGCACCCCAATGAAACCTTAAAACTTAAATTACTCATCCTTAATGAATATTTTTAATATTTGTAAAAAGCATTAACTTTGTGGCTCGCCATAATTTACAATACAAAACACAAATTTGTTGTAGACCACTTCTATTTGATTAAAACTCTACCGGTTTCGGAAGCACCCTTCCTTCATCAGGAGAATATTAAAACTTTAGGTTTAAAAATTTTAGGTTTATGTCTATGTTATGTAAAAATTTTAGGTTTATGTCTTGTCTATATCATAAGTTAGTTGTAATATTCTCCTGATGAAGGAAGGGTGCTTCCGAAACCGGTAGAGTTTTAATAAAATAAAAGTGGTCTACAACAAATTTATGTGTTTTTTATTGTAAATATTTTAAATATTCCAACTTTAGAAAACAAACGGAAAATCAACGACCTAACCTTTTTATTAAAATTATTAAATTGTTAATTCGATTGTTCTGAACTCCTGCATTCAATCAACCTATACATACCTAGACGAACTACAAGACAAACATTTTACATATGTATATCAGTTTTGGTAACAAGTACTTAAATGATGTGGATGTATTTGACAATAATCTCAACTTGGCAAATTTCAAAAAAAAGTAGGAACGAATAATTTCTACTTAGTTTATACAACTAACATTATTTTTACATTATTTACTTATTTGTTATTAACGTTAATATTAACTTTTTTTTAATATCTAAATTTTTTTTCTGTTCGTTTATATTCCTGTGTAATTTTAGCTTTGGCGCAGTTTTTTCTTTTTTTCTTATTTCAAGTGTAATTAACTTTTGTGTATGTTTTCTATTTTTTAATAGGATATTTTAATATGTAGGGATTGTGAATTATGAACGGCAGAGTAACGTCACATGAAGTCGAATGTCAGTTCAGTTTTTCAAATGCCCCAACATTTCGTTCACTGCTGACCACACATGCGCGTTTAGTGTTGCCACTTGACAAAAGTTGCCAGTGATTTAATTCCATAACCACAGTTCCTACACGTTTTTTTTCATATTCTTGTGATTTAGACACCAAACAATAGACTATCTGCACGGAGACAGTTGTTCTATTAGATTCTCAATTATGGCATTCGATATAATGTTTAAAGATAAAATCATCAAGATATCCCGCTGATCTACTTTTAGCAATTTCTGTAATATGATTATTACAGAAATTGCTAAAAGTAGATCAGCGGGAATATATTACTTGTTTTAAATTGCGATATTAACTCTTGAGGTAGAAACTGACAAAAGTAACATAACCTTCCAGTCTACAGACCTGTTGGAGGTATTTGATTATTTCGGACGTGTTTTAAAGTGACATTATTTCCTGCAAAGATTAGTTCCAGACTTAATAAAGGGAGAAGAATGTATTGTGCGCATCAAAGGAACATAATGCGTATTGTGAGGCGAGAACAAAAAGAGGCTGTTCTCTGAAGGCGCAGTTTCTACGAACAGGGAATGGGAAGATTCGGGATTCTTACTTAAATGTGTCTCTAAAATTTTATTTCACTATCGTTTTAGGAATTCATTTCAGCAGTTTTTTTTAGCCAATGCCTTTGAATGGTCAAATAGCAATGTAACTATTCTGTATTATTGGCTTGTCACACAATTAGGTTGTATTTGTTTTGAATGGAAAAATAGATCGGAAAAACGTATTTTCATAGGACAGGGAAAATTGTGTAAAACGTATTAACGAGTTTAGAATGTTTGGATACTAATGATGCACCTTTATTCTGGTAGGTTTTCAATGGTTTTTAATGGACGAATCAGAAATATTCCTAAAAATGAACAGCAGATATTATTAAGCGTTTGTTGTTTTTAAAAATCATAAAAAAAAATTTATATATTTTGACCTTTAAACCCTTTGACAAATAAACAATTATTGTTCAATGGAATTTGTAGGGGTTGGACAGGCTGAAACAGTCTCAAATTTCTTAAACACCTACGTATGTAAGGTTTGAGAAATAAAACGTACTTTTAGAACATTTAAATAAAGTTGTTTTTTTATTGGACGACATTATTGTCTTACTTGTGAGGTTGCTTTATATCGAAATTCTTTGACAGAAAAGGTTAAAGTCTTTGCTTTTGGGGTCATAAAAGATTTATTAATGCAAAGTAATTATTAAAATTTTGTTTATATTGCTTAGTTCCTTGACGGAAGATACTGTCAGCATCACTATGGTCAGGGAAAAAACTTTACTCGAGTTAGAAATGAGGTTCTTTTTTGTTTTCGTAGAAAGCAATTACTTTAACGTGTGACATATTATTAAATAAAACAAACACTTTTTAAACAACTAATTAATTTCTAGTTTATCATCAACCGGTTTCGCTTATATCTTCGTCACGGAAAAAATTAGAACTAGACAAAAATATATAGAATGAGCATATATAAAGTATGGTAACCCGACAGTTGATCCCTCGCAGTTGGCCCCCCGACAGTTGCCCCCCCTACAGTTGATCCCTCTGACAGTTGATCCCCCCGACAGTTGATCCCTCCGCCAGTTGATCCCCTGAAGGATTATTTCTGCTGTACGTCCTCATTTGTAAAGTAAGTATGCAAAGAGGATATACGTTTATGATATAGTATGTTACGATCCTGAAAAAGGTTGAGCTCAACCTAAATACGTCGACAATGTATAAAAATAATAAGGTGGCTTAAAACAAAGTAAGAAAATCATTACAATTATAATGTTAAGCCACAAACGGATTGCTCTTCGATAAATGTTTTTATTTAGTTCAAAATTTCACCCTGAAGAGGCTTGGGGTGAGCGAAACCGGTTGGAGATAAATTTTAAATAGATTGGTAGTTCAAAATAATGTATTTTATCTATGGAAATCTTGTATAATATGGACTAAAAATGTTTGATGAGATGTCCGAAGAATAATTGTATTTTTAAAAAAAGGTTATGCTTACTGTAAAACTATAATTGAATAATATGAACTAACTCAGTAAATAATAATAAGTAAATAATAATAATAAGTAAACAGTAATAAGTAAATAATAATAATTAAATAATGGTATGTAAATAATAATAAGTTAACAATAATAATGGGTAAATAAAAACAAGTAATTAGTAAATAATAATAATAAGTAAACAATAATAAGAAAATAATAATACGTAAATAATAATTAATAAATAATAATAAGTAAATAATAAAAAGTAAATAATAGTCAGTAAATATTAATAAGTAAATAATAATAAGTAAATAATTATAGGTAAAAAATAATAAATAAATAATAAAAAGTAAATAATAAAAAGTAAATAATAATCAGTAAATATTAATAAGTAAATAATAATAAATAAATAATTATAAGTAAAAAATAATAAGTAAATAATAATAAGTAAATAAAAATAAGTAAACAATAATAATAAATAATAATAAGTAAATAATATTAAGTAAACAATAAGTAAATAATAATAAGTAAATGATAATAAGTAAATAATAATAATAAGTTAATAATAATAAGTAAAAAATGATAAGTACATAATAATAATAGCCGCATTTCCAAAAAAACCATTTGTACATGAATAATCCAAATGATTTTAATAAAAAGATACAATAGCTTCGCACTCAATTATACCACCGCGTTTGCTTCCTCGTTTTCCAACCCCGCGTTGCCACCGCATCCCCATTTGTCACAGCCCCTAACTAGCGCGGGCATTTGTCATTTTTCAAGAGACATATACCTACCTCTCGAATATAGGCCAACTCATCTGCTGGTTTGCTTTAGTCAAAATAAAGAAAAATTCTTGCTAATCCTTTTCTTCTTCTTAAATTGTGAATGGGTTGAGTAATTTTTGACCCAACCTGCGCTGAATTGTTTTCTTTTTAATAGATGGTTTTGTAATTAGTCGCTTTACCGAGCGTATAATTTGTGCACGTGTCAACGAAGTACATTCATTGATGCGGCTAAAGCGATCACTATGAGTGAATTGCAAGAACATTTAAAACGTATTGTAACACTCTTCAAATTTAGGAGAGGCAAATAAATTGGATTGTTTTTATTTTAAATACTAATTGATTATGAACGCTCTAATGGGCTTTTAAAATATAACAGTTTACAGGATTTTGTCTACAATATAGAAAGAAAAGAAAGAATTCAAATTAACAAAAAAGTGAACAAGATATTTAATGGGTACATAAATGTAACATTTTTATGATATATGTAGAATTTCGTAGGCACCTCTGGTCGGGAGACCCAAAATATCTTCAAAAAAACCCTTGACTCTGTGCAGAAACGGGCGGTCCGTTTGATAGATTCACCTATCTTAACAAACGGATTACAATTTTTGGAGAACAGACGTCAGGTGGGAATGCTGTCTTTGTTCCACCGATATTTCAATGGAAGATGCTTTGAGGAACTAGCGTTATTGATCACAGTAGGGAAACACGCCAAACGCGGGTCTAACATTTGAACACGGTTGACATTTCACACATGAGAATGTGTAGCTTCTATGACTCGTTCTTGTGTTCAACACCTCGGCTGTGGATTTGCCGGCCTCTGTGTTTCCTCCCTCCTACAACATGGGTCTCCTCAAGACCCACATTCACTCCTTCTTATCCTCTAAAAGATCTTCCACACAGCATCTCCACAGATGATACAGACCTTGAGGGAAATTATTTTAATTACGATTAGAAGAAAAAAAATACGAATAGTCTTGTACATGATACATAATATACTCGTACAAGTTAAAAATACAATATAATATGAGTGCACGACAAAGTAAAAAAAGTAACTTTTTTAATATGGAATTGCATACACATAACATAGTGCATGATAAAGAGAAAGAAAAAAGAAGAATAGGTTTTTGGATTGTAGATAGATAAAAGGATAATAAAAAAAAAATTATACCACATCTCCTATTCGATGCTCTTTGCAACATAAAAACGTCTTTCAGATATCTTTTAAATATGGGCAAACTTACTCTAAATACTCACTTAAGTAAACTCTTGCCTGTGACATGGCTTCATCTCCGAAGACTTCCTGAATCATGGCCAGGGTCTCGATACTGGTTTTTTCAGCTTCCCGCTGCTCCATCAAATGTTGCATCTTGATTTCCGACGCAACGACAAAACACACTTTGTGCGGATTACTGTGCTAGCTCTACCGTTGCTCGGAGAGGTCTGAGTAGCACCGCGTTTGGTAGCTGCGACTTCCCCCTACCATCCCCACCAATTGGAGCATCCTGTTACCCCTTCTAGCGCAGTCAGGAATTTTTATCTCTATACTTTTGCGACAGACCCTGTGTATCTATACTAGTGGTGAATTTGTTTCTAAGTGTACTCGTTTGTTAGCTATTTGGTAGTTAGTCCCGGAATAATTGTTACAGAATAATATATTTTGCCGAGTAGAGATTGATGAGTAACTTTGTAGTTGATTAGTTGCAGGAGTTCACAGCAGTCTAATACGGAGTAAATAATCTCCATATATAAAAATTAACATGTGTCTGTGTGTCCTAGATTTTTTCGAAAATTGCTACACCAGTTTCGCTGAAAATAGATCAATTTATTCTTATTAGTGCCAGGAAGGTTCCAAACATTTAAAACTGTTGCTATAAAGTTTTTTTAATTATTATTAAAAACATTGAAAAACATTCAAAATGGAAAACACAAGTAGGTACCTACATAAAAACTTTATTATATAAATACATTTTTTAAAAAATCATTGGAATAAAGTAAAATTGTTTCTTTGTTTAGAGATAGTAATAGTTGTCACAGGGCATCACTTTCGCTGTCAAATCAATTATGGCACAAAAACGACAACCAAGAATCCACAACTTCAGAACTTTGTTCCGAAAAAAAAAAATAAGGCCGGCTACGCATCAGGTGGTTTTAAATGAAAAGTTAAATCAGTATTTTTTTTCTAGTGTACGTATTTTAAGTTTATTTAGCATAATAATGCATAGTTCATGTGATGAGTTGTTACACATATTTTTTTAGAGAACTTTTAAGTTATTCGTCTTATCGGAGTGATGTTTATTACAAATTTACCATTGAAAATATGAATGACAAAATTAAACTAATTTTTTATATAGAGTCGTAGGATTTGTCTCTACGTAAAATGTTAAAAAAAACTTGATTATTGAAAATCAGTTTACGCTACGACTTTTCAATTTCCAACTTACCACGTAATATCGTAAGAATTTGCGTACTAAATGGTTTATGCGAGTGAAATTTAGTTTGAGTTCGTTCCGTTGTGAATAAGATACTATAATTTATTTATTTTTAATTATGTTTTCACTTTTCCGATAAGCAAAAATTCATTTTGTGATGTAATTTCAGAATAAATAATTAAATGTATTTTATAATTTCTTCAAACGCTTGGTTTTCACTTTGTGGCGTCATAATTAATTAATTAATTTTTTTTTAAATTATTTAAACCACCATTTTATTAATTAAATATCTACATTTTCGAAACCAATGGTTCCTTCATCGGGATACAATGTATACTGATAATTAATACAACAAGCAGATATTTAAATAGTATTTATATGTTCCTGACGATGAAAGCATCGCTTTCGGAACACGTAGATATCAATGTAAATTTATAAAGTAGTAAATACTAAGTATACATTTAAATTAATTTATTAGTAGATATTTATTTATTAAAAAAGTGGTTTAAAGAAAACATTTTTTTTATCATTTAATAAAAGTGGTATTGCTTACAAAAATATATATTCATATAGATCAACAAACGTCGATTCCAAATATACAAGTTTTATTTAAATAAATTTTATTTTATTTTATGTAAAATTTCTAAATAGTTATTTAAAAGTCTTTCAAATACAATGTCATCAAACCGCCCTATTCGGTTGGTACTATTGGTTTTTCAGCAGCTGACGAATAAAAAATCAGCTCGTCTAAATACCGTGTTATGTTGGCACCATTACATTTGGAACATCTGACGTCACGTGTGCATTCTGTTTTTCGATAAGTATGAAAAAAAATGTTTTTCGATTTTGTGACTTTAAGACATGTAATTGTTGTTCAATATAAACAACTAGTATTCATGAAAGAAATGAGAGTATTCATGATCAAACCAATTATCAACACGGATATTAAGATAATGTTAATGCTCAATACTATTATTATTTTGTGAGTTAAAGCTTCTTAAAAGGTATATAGTTTTATTATTCACGTTTAGTTATGGTTTACTATGAATAGAATATATAACCATGTACGGTAAAACTCATCCTTGTTTTGACATTTGACATTCTAACCTCAAAACTGATCAAAACCGACCGGCCATAGATTTGGAGTGTTTTGGCGGCCTTTGAAAAATTGATACTTTGAAAATTATTTTAACCATGAAAACTAACTTTAGAAAAAAAAATAGGAATGTACTGGTATTTAATTTTGAATGATATTAATGATTAAAAATAATTGGACTGGCCTTCCTTATTGTTGTTCTATAACCAATTATCAAAACGGATATTATTATAGTGTTATTATAAATATTATTATTATTCTAATTTCTTCAAAAGATTAGTATTCACACTGTGGCGTCATTATTAATAATTTAATAAAAAATTACTTTGTATTCACCACTTTATTAATATATACATATCAACATGTTTAAGCGTTAATAGTGAATGAAATATAATTAACAATCATTTTTTTTTAATAGTTATCTGTTGAATTTATTTTCATATTAATGTTAATTATAAAAATAATTTATTATTTAATTTCTGATATAAATTTGTTTTTCAATGTTGTATAATAATTTTTTTTTTTACATTTTTTATTAATATCTTAAGTACTTGAATCAATTTTTGTTCATATTTATAATTTGTCTGCTCTTACATTATTGTGTTCTATCTTTATCATTTGTCTATACTTGACATTATTATTGTTTGGTATTCCATATATTCTTGATGAAGAAAGCAACGCTTTCGAAACATTTTGATATATATATATTAATAAAGTCTTGAATACAATGCAATTTTTAAATTCATTTTTTGTTATTATTCTTGGAGTTAACTTATCAAAAAAGGTCTATATATTTTTTTTAGTTATGAAATCGGTTCTTGTTTTAATATCTGAACGCATAACCTCAAAAACGAGGTTCGGCATTTTTACAATTTACGCTGAAATTTTCCAATGCGTTCTTCAATTAAAAGCGGTTAATATTTTAATAATAATAATATTTTTATTGTATAACTAAAAGACATGTATAATATAATAATGTAAGTGTACAGTGGTTTATAAAGTAAAATAGAAAACAACATAATAACAGTTATAGTTGAAGTTTCACATAACCCGCCTCATTAGGCTAGCCTGTGTTGAGGCAGTAATTTTCCATATTATTTTATAATTGTATAATATCTATGAATATACACTTTTATTAAGATATGCTCCGTAAATGGTAAAATCAATCATTTAGAATTTGGGTCAGTGCACCGATAAATGCCCTATCATTACTTTTAATCCGTTTTTCTTTATATTGGGTTTGAATTTTTTTTTAAATCAGATTTTTTTATGCTAACTGGGAGAAATTGAAAATTCTTATAGCAAAGAACCTAAAATTCCGTTGCCAAAAGTATTATGAGTTACAGGAATTTGGAGTAAATCTTTATTGGTATTTCTATTAATATGAGTGTTTAGTCTTTTTTATAGTATTTAAGTTTGTTTAAATAAAGATGAGTGAGGAATTAAAAAAATTCCTATTTTTTTCATACAAAATCGAGTAGTGTACTTTTTTTTAAGTAACTCCGTACAGGAGGCCCTGTGGGAAATATTTCACCTCGAGGCTTATGTCGTCTTTGGAGACGCTATGTGGAGGATCTTTTAGATGATAGGAAAGAGTAAATCTGGGTCTTGAAGACTCCATATTACAGGAGAAAGGAAACACAGAGGCCATAAGACCATTCCACAGCCGAGCTGTTGAACACAAGAACAAGTCGCAAAAACGACCAATGTGACAAATGCAAACCGTATACGAATATTGTGCGCGCATTTGGCGTGTTTTCTGACTGTGCACGGGTGCCGAAGGGATCAATAAGGCTAGTTCCTCAGAGCTTCTACCATTAAAATACCAGTAGAACGAGGACAGCATTCCCACCTAACGTCTGTACTCTAAAGATTTAAATCCGTAAAGATAAAAACTGAATATATATAACTGCAAATTGACGACTCGGTGACATCACACCCAACAAGCCATATATTTCGTGCGAATAAATATTTTCACAAAATGAACTTTTTAAAAAAGCTAATATAAAATAAAAATATATTTAAGATAGAATGTCAATATTAAAAAAAGGTAGTTACTGATTTCAAATTTTGAATATCTTCAAATAGGTATGTTTTAATGATAATAAATTTATTTTGACTGGTTTTTCCAGGATGGCTGTGGATCATCCCCGCTGAAAGGGTAGAGAACCCTCGCTGACGCAACCTGATCCGCCCGACCTCCCCCTGCTGCCCGCACCCCTCTACCTGCCTCCCACGGTGGACCTCCCAGCCAGTGGGTCAGTCACCGGCCCGGCTCGGTGGCTGGATGAATCTGCTGCGGACAGGTGTACAGTGTACCTGTACCTGTACAAGTCAGTTGATGACAAGATATTGGTGAGTGAATATTTCGACTGCTTAACCACGCGAATTATTTTGATGCAAATTGACGGATATAATTCCGTACATATCACTTCATTATCAGATTATATCATTTTCATCCCTAAATAATTTTATTTGGGCACCCGAATATAATATTTCCTCTTCTGTATTACTCTGTAATGGATGGACAAGCAGGAAACTTCATAAATGTAGTATAGTGCTACGAAGAAAATATTTCCTCAATGGATTTTTTAAATAAAAACGATTTTACCTATCGTAAATTAATAATGCAGATACATTAATTGCACAACAGTCGATCATTGTCTGTGCCACTAAGTCCTCGATCTGCCCAAGGTTGAATATCTTGGATATTTGAAATAGATTGAATATGTCGAGAAAATCTTGACGTGGATGGCTGATTGTTACTCGTTAGATAAAAGCACTGTCGATTTTAACAATAGTTATATTTGTAATGAATAATAGAACGGTTTAGCGAGACTTAAATATCAGATGAATAATTGACAATTTCGTGAGAAAATAAGTGTTAATTGTGCAGTTGATTCTATTTATGACATTGACAGTTTAAACCATAGAAAGGTACAATGACTTGATTTTTGGAAACTGTTTATTGTCAGCTGCGTTGGCTGCACTGGTTAAGAACTGACACCTACTATGAATTATGAAAGTGCAGCCGCATAACTTTAAATTATTGAAACAAAGAATAACATTGCAAGAGAAATACTAATAATTAAAATGATAACCCTGTTATAAATACTTAACACTCTTAAATTTGTGGTTACCGAAACGTCTTCCAAACCATTTGCGCGAAGGCCCGGCACCTCGTTTTTATTCATCTTTAATATTATGATATTGTTAATAAGTGCATACGTTCAAATATGACTTGTTCTCTCTGATCCTCAACTTAAGTTACTTATTTATTTAATATCAACGAGATAAATTTTGCCATAAACTATAATTACATGCCACAGTTAACTACAAGCATAATAATATAGAACAAGTAATTTAAATGTGTAACTATTAAATGTGGAATTAGGTCGTATAATGACATCAGAGAGTATATAAAGAATAAAAGTTCATGAAGGATATAAAAGTAAAAGATATGCGTACGTATAAAACATATGGTAAACTTAAGTTATAATAATATTCATTGAAAATATATGATTGTATGGACTTCTTGTACTTGTAATGATCAGTCCTGGTGTTGTTACATTTAAACAGGAATTTGGAACGAGTTGCTCTCGTAAGTATGTGATACATAAAACTTGAAGTAAAAATTGTCAACAGAACCGGTTATTATTTTATATTCACTTCAGACGTGGTCAAACAAAGGCGCCCACGTAAACATGTGACACTAAATAACCCATACACATATGAATAATACAAACGTTCAATCCATGCAACGGATTCTCACAGATCCGCGGATCCGGCAAGCTGGGACGGGCGGAAGCTCTACAGTAGTACTGGGTATAGTATTGTACTGGTGGATATGGAGCAGGAAGATTTATTGTGGGGGCACAAAGCCCCGAGGGGGCGCAAGTGGTTGGCTTACGTAAGCTTTGAGCAGCACCGAAGGAGCTTTTATAGCCAAAGCTTAAATTGGTCTTACTTAGGAAATTACACATATGGCTTTGGAACGATTCGAATGAATTCACTGAATGCCAAACCGTTTAAACGGTTTGCTTTTATGGTCAGGTTTTTAATTTACTTTTAGCTAAAAGTTTAATTTTACAGTAACATTAAAAACTTACTGCAGTTATTCAACTTTACTAAAAACTTGACAACCAGTAAACCATCCATACAGCTACATCAAATTGCATAAAACCACTAAATACAACTTAGAAATGCATCATAAAGATCATTTTAACGACCCCCATAAGGACGTGAACAACAGAAATCTTTAAACATTTCGATGTTCCAAGTATACAAAAAATCTTTGCCAAAAATGTTCTGGTTAATCATCTCAAAAGGGACAAAATGGCAATCACTCCTCAAAATCATAATACCAGAGGAAAGGAACCAGACAAGTTAAATGTTACTTTCGGACAAAAAGAGCTCTTAGCTGTAAATTTATACAATGAACTCCCACTTAGTATCAAACAAAGTAATTCAATCAATAATTCTATTAAATCCAGCAAAACTTGGCTTAATGAAAAAAACAGAAGAAGAACTGACTATTATTCTTAAAACAACGTCATAGAAGGTAATGAAAATACCCTACCCAAACCTTGAAGTTGAAATATACTCGTAGAAGTGACCGACACCCTCTTATTCAAAACCTAGTTCGCCTCAGCACAAGATCTCTTAGTGAGGAGGACTATGAAAAAATTCTATATACTCGTATCTATTTTTTATAATTATATCTTACCTTAAAGTGTCAAAAAAATATAGAAATTAAAAATAAATAAATAATAATATTAATTATACTCTACTGGGCGTGCTACGCAATAAATTCCAATTGATGAAATACGTTTACGTGATGGGATTATTGTTTAAAATAAAATGCGCTGATGTATCACTTATTAATATTTATCAGAAACTACATTCATAATAACATTTTATAACAGTTTGTGTTTACCATAGAATTAAATTTGCTCAGTGTGAATTTTCTAGGAACATTTAAATCCCCATGCGATAATATTCTAAACAGAGGGGACCATGTTTCCTTTTTTTATTTTTTTTTATTTATTAATTCATTTTTTTAAACATGCATTCACACAAATAAGGTACAATGATTATAAAGATTTTGTTGATGTTTTTTTTTTAATATTAAATTATAAATACATCTGAACAACCTATGAGTAATGTGTATAAAACAAAAAAAAATCCCACGTAGGCAAGGCCAGTGCGTGGGTATACCTGGTATCAGTTAGTTGCAGTATATTGGTTTATTTGTATTAATACATGAATGTTGAAGGTTAGTTAAATAAAATATTTTAAGTTAGATAAGAAAACAAATCGAAAAACAAAGAAAGAAAAGTGGGGAAAGTATACAGTTATAGCAGGAAAAGGTTGATATCTTTGGTTTTAATCCAGTTTTTTTTATTTCATTATAATAATAGGCTTTGAGCTGAGTTTAAACTCGCCATTATTGGCGAAGATCCCGTAAAGATTATTTGAATTTATCGGGAATAAGGAACTCCTGTGAAAAATATAATGACTTCTAATATATATTCATATAGATTAGCAAACGCCGATTCTGAATATATAACTTTCGTTATATATAATTGTACGTAGAATTCATAAATCGTTATTTTTAAGTGAATAAAAAATCAGCTTAACAAAACGCCGTCTTATGTTGGTACCATTGCATTTGGAACATCTGACGTCACGTGCGTATTCTGTTTTTTTGATTAAGTAAAAAAAAAATGTCGATTGTGTTTTGTATTTTTTTTACTTTTTGCAAAATTTTAACTTAATTTAAGTGACTTTACGCTCTATAATTGTTGTTCAATATAAACAACTATTATTCATGAAAGAAGTTAGAGTATTCTGATCAAACCGATTATCACTTCGGATATTATGATAACGTTAATGCTCAATACTATTATTATTCTTTGAGTTAAAGTTTCTAAAAAGGTACACAATTTTATTACTTGTGTTTAATTACGGTTTACCATGAATAAAATATATAATTATGTACGGTAAAGCTCATCCTTGTTTTGGCATTTCACATTCTCACCTCAAAACTGACCGGCCATAGATTTGAAATATTTTTCAAAAAATTGAAACTGAAAATTATTTTTTACTATGAAAACTAACTTTAGAAAAAAAAACGAAATATACTGGTATTTAAGTTAGAACGTAATTATTGATAAAAAAAATAGTCCTGGCTTTCCTTATTCTGAGCGTTATATTTCTCTCAGTCTTGTTTTAATTTAAAAATCATTAGTAGTGTTACAGACTCTGTTAATGTAAATGGGAAAGATGAAATATAATTAGATATACAATATAATTAAACAGATTACGATGGACAATGGTAATAGTACTAACTTAATTGATAATATATTAAACAAAAAGCTTATTAAATCTTATGAATATTCACAAATAACTGATGTTAGTAAACATTGGAGAAAGATATTGCTTTTCAATAATAAAACTTCAAATTTATTAATTAAAAACATCCCAACTACTATCCAACCAGCTTTTTATACCAATAATAAATAAAAAAAATTAAATAACATGGATAAATATAATATTTTAAATAATTCGGGGGTATATAAATTAATTTGTAAGGATTGCAATATTTCTTTTAATATAGGAAAGATTCTAGAAAGTTTAATATTACAGTTAAGAAACACCTAAGGTGTTTAAGTAATAATAATTATTCAAAATTTGCCAACCATATTTTCAAAACAAATCATTCGTTTGACATATGTAAAGGTTAAAAATTTTACATTCAAATACAACTGGTTTACAACTAGAAAAATTTGAAATTTCGTAAATTAGAAAAAGTGTTAATAGTCAATTAAACATTTATTTTAAATGGCTTTTCATATAAATATTAATTATAAAAATACATATTTTTTTTTAATTTCTAATATAAATTTGTTAATCAATGTTTTATAATATGTTTTATTAACATTTTTAATTAATTAATTACATGATTTAATCACTTTTTCGTTATTTTTATCATTTTCTTAACATTTCTTACGTATATTAAAAAAGTGGTGTTTACAAAGTAATTATTAATTACTTCATAAAAAACATAGGCTACGTAATCACTGAATTCTTTATAACCTTTATAATAGAATCTAATACTTGGAAGGAAAGAAAAAAACTTCAACCGTAACTGACTTTTAATACCAAATAGGGTATTGGGGAAATTCGAGACATTTTAAATTAACTCTTTTCATATATGGAATCTTCGTGTGTGAAATCCGTATTGAATACAATATAATACTTAGTTTACACATACGCGTTTACCATAGAAATTGAATAACATGAGCATTTATTGAATTTCCATGAAAGCTTCATATTACTATTAGCATTAAGAAAAGCAACCGCAGCCTTGACTGCAGCGCGGCGCGGCGAGGCGTATGTCTGAAAGTTGCCGAGCTTAATTGGCGACCTGAACGCATCGCCCCCGCCCTCACACCCCGGCAGCCCCTAACGTGCGCACGGGGAACTAAACACATTTGCATCTCCTTGGAAAATCTAACGTTATTGTGTTCCTTACATAAATTTCGCTGCAAATTTTCCAAGGTGTGTTGCTCGATTTTGTGCCAACGATAAATTATCGTGTTATGATTTGAAATTTGATAATTTTAACTTGCGTAAAAAGTAAGAAATTTGTTTCTTGAAGCAGCACAACTTTAAAACGGCGAGTCCTGGCGTTATGAAATTTTCACGACTTTTCTGTATTGATATTTAATTTATAAAAAAAATGAACTCTCGTGTCCAGTTATATCTTTATGATTTTTAATTATATTATTTCACGTAATGATTTAACGTATTGAATTTTGTAATTGAGAGAAGATAAAAAAATTTGTTACACCGTAAAACTGAAATCCCTTTTTTATCACCAAAAATTCTACACAATTTTGATCTACTTGAAGGGTATTTTTCCATAAATGTACTAAAAAAACTTTTTTAGCGCATAAATAGTTATTAATTGGTTTTGTGTTTAATTCCTAGAACTCTGTCACTGTTGGTTACGTTTTTTTATTTATTAACTTTGTTCTCATCCTTAGTTGATAATAACGATACGTCGATCGAATTTTCAGCCGGTTTCAAACCCGTAAATCCTAGATTAAAACTTTCAATAAAAGAAGTTAATTGGGCTATATTCTGAAACACCATTAAAAGGGATTTTATTAGAAAGTAGATGAGTTCTAAAAATAACAAAAAAACACATTTTTGGAGCGATGGCGCACGTTTGAAAAAAAAGTTCCTTTTTAGGTATAAAATTTCGTGAAAAAAAATCGTTAATTTATTTTGAAGCTTCAGTTTTTGGCCAGTTTAACCGTACAATAAAACGTCCCTATAAGTTTGAAGTTGTCTTCTTCTGCCTTTCTGACTGATTTTAAAGCCATTTAAGGGGTCACTTTCGGGCTGACTCTTTCGCGGCGTATTTCCATCAGGGATCTGTCCTAAAGCTAGATTCTGTTCTTCCCAGCTTCCGCATAGACATGCTTATTAATAGATACTAGCTTTTTTCCTTTCCATTATTGTATAGTGGCACTTAATATAAACTATACTTGTCAATTTGACTGTCCTAAGATGGGATTTCTTCCTAGTTGAGGAGTCAAAGCTTTCTTAAATGTTATTGTTAAATAATGTGTGTTTAAAATAAATATATATTATTATTATTATTTTATTATCTCGTTCACAGAATAAACACTTAAAATCTTTCCTCCCTTAAGTATTTTGCTGTTCTACTTGCGTCTTCATGTATTCCATAGTTTAAAATTATTTTTTGAAACTCATTTCATAATAAGGAACTCCAGTGAAAAATATAATGGCTTTAAAAATATATATTTGTATAGATCAGCAAATGCCGATTTTGAATATATAACTTTAATTGTATATAATTATACGTAGATTTTATAAATCGTTATATAAAAGTGAATTAAAAACCGTACCATCAAAACACCATGTTCTGTTGGTACCACTGCTTCTGACGTCACACATGCAGTTTTCGAGCCCAACTTATAACTAGATAAGGTTTTTTTCCGCTTTTTATAATCTATGGCTTATAATTTCGCTAGTGTTCATTTTGCTCGTAAAATAATTATGTTTGTTTATTGCGACTACTTAGGGTTTTTGCTTGAAAATTCATAACAATTTTAACGAATTTGTCTACTTAATAATCTATACCGCTTGCACAAAACAACAACGTCATTGGCACTTTGGTGATTATTTCTTCAGTTATTCTGGAAGTGGAGGATTTCTAATGATACCTCAAACCTATTATTTCTTACAACGCATAATATATTTATTTTTATTTCAAGCCATTAAAGTTCAAAACTATTTAATTTATTCAACCTATTTATGTTAATACCTGTCTACTGCTGTCACGGCTCACAGATTCACAGATGCGCATGTTCAGTTTTCGCGCATGCGTAGAACACTGATGTAAGCTATTAACGCAAGCGATTCTGATTTGCCTTTCAAACATAATTTAAAGCATTAAAGGACTTAAAAGACTTTCTTTGAAAGCTGATAAATTGTTAATTAGTTGCGGATATGAATATATTTTTGCACTTTGGTACAATGCACCTACAATAGTAACGAGACGCTGATATTCTAAAATGTTTCCTTCAATTAAAAGCAGTTAAATTTGAGTATAAAGTTCTCGAAGTTTTGTATGGAATTCGTATAATATTGATTACCCCCTATTGAATCGCTAATCCGACTGCTCGTGTGACGTCACACCCAACAAGCCATAGATTTCGTGCGTTTTGGTGGGCTTTAAAAAATTGAAACTTTAACAATTATTTTAACCATGAAAACGAACTTAAAAAAAAAAAACAGACAGAAAATTAAGTTAGGATATCAACATTAATAAAAAAAAATTAAAAAATGGACTAGAGTTCCTTACTAGCTGTAACATTTTTTTTCGCTTTCAGTAAAAAGTGTGCAAAAATGATAAAGTTTCAACTGACAGGCTAGAATCATTTCAGAATGCATTGCTCCGGAAGTCACTGGTTCGTCAAGAATATCATAATTAACACTGACTTGAAAATTTCTCCACTCCGAAAATATATAATAGATTTAGCCAAAACATTTTACTCCAAATTAGAATCGAACTCGAATCCCTCCATCTCCAACCTCGGCCACTGGACCCCCAGCACCGACACCCTGCGTCTCCGCCCGAGTTCCATGTTATTTTTTTTATTTATACATTCATTAACGCCCCAAAGGGCTTTTATACCCTCTTATACCCTTCATTACCTTAGTGATCGGGCTTAAATATAAGATTGCTATCAGCAAGTGCCGCTAGCACATAACACACAGTTTACAATTCTTTGAAATAAATTAAATAAAAGCTCTACAGTAGCAATAGGCAGCCCGCTCACTGGGTAGAGAAGATTATCTCCACATTTATGCACCTCTTACCACAGTTGACACAGAGAAAGGGAGAAATGTTCCCTGGCACTGTACACAAAAAAAATACACTAAGATATATATTAGCTTATTTCCCCGGGCATATAAATATACTCGTATATATATATATACATTTAAAATGTTTTTATTAAAGGCAAACATATTAATTTATGAGTTTAGGGGCCTTTGGGGTGCCCAGAAATAAAATCATTTGGTACCAATTATATTTGCGTTAATTCCTAGCTTATTTTTAATTTCATTGTCAATCTCATTTTCAATTTCACATTTAAGTTTCACAGGTGTCGATGAGGTTCGCTATCCATCACATCGCCAACCCTTCGGTGGCGCAAAGAGGAGGACGGAACGTGAACAATGTCGAATTGGCACGTGGAATATCAGAGGAGGTATGGAAAGAAAGATGAATGAACTATGTGATTCGATGGTAAGCAAAAGTTTGGATGTACTTTGTATAACAGAGAGCATGAAAAAGGGAAGCGGCACGATGCAACATAGCGACACGCTCGTCATCTGGTCTGGTAGGCCAGATGACGAGAGGGCATCTCAGGGTGTTGCAGCGTTACTGTCTCCCAGAATGGTTGAATGTATGCTGCAGTATGAATGCGTAAGTCCAAGAATCATTTGGATCCGATTCAAAATCGGTTTGACAAGGGTGTTGTTTGTTGTGTGCTATGCTCCTGTTAATTCTGAAAGCGATGAAGTAAAAGATGATTTTTGGACTAGCGTTAGAGATGTAATGGGACTAAAAAATTTGAACGAAAGGATTATAATGGCAGGGGACTTAAATGGGTGGGTGGGAATTAGACGGGATGGATTTGAATCGGCTTTAGGTATGTATGGGGATAAAAGAACGAATGACAATGGTAAAAGAATACTTGAAGTATGTTTAGAGTGGAACCTATTTGTATCGAATACCTTCTTCGATCATAAAGGTATCCACCAATATACGTGGGAAAGAGGAAATGAGAGGTCAATTATTGATTTTGTGGTAATTGACTCTAGGTTGAGAGCTGTTACTGAAGACACAAGAGTCTTCAGAGGGGCTGAGGTTGAAACCGACCACTTCCTGGTTGTGTCGAGAGTAAACCTCTTCCGCGGCTGGCGCTCTAAAGTGAAAACGGTGTCCACTCCAACAAGAGTCAAAATAGAGAAACTACAAAACGATATTGTGAGAAGTTTGTATGAGAGTTGTGTAGAGAGGAGATTGAATGAGAAGGAAATGAACGGTCTTAGTATAGATGAAACATGGAACCACATAAAAGTGAGTCTCTGTGAATCTGCTAGAGAGGAATGTGGAATAAGTACGCAAGTTAGGAAGAAAGGCGATGCATGGTGGGATGATGAAATTAAAGTACTGGTCTCAGAGAAGAAGAAAGCGTGGTTACGTCTGATAGCGACTGGCAATGCTCCTAGTGAAGAACGGAACAAAGCGAAAGAGTATACAAGGGATGTAAGAAACGAGTAAGTGTTGGAGTGAAAGAACGAAAGAAACGTCTGGAAGAGGAAGAGAAGGAATCAA